>MASP02000848.1:147-75360 GCA_001693025.2 Colletotrichum lindemuthianum | reverse complement strand
AGTTAATTAAAAAGGAGGTTAAGAGTATTATTAATAATAGTATTATAAAGATTATCTAATATAATTCTATCCTCTATAAAGGTTATAAATGCTTTAAGTTTTGTATTGTTAATAAGATTAAGAATAAGGATACTGATAAGGTATATAAGAAGTTGAGACTTATAATCTAAGGTTTTAGAGACTATAGTAAGTTTAAGATTTTAACGTAATTACTAATAATCTAATGGAGCAGCTAGTAATTAATTTTAACTATAGTTTTAACTTTCCTTAAGTATAAAAATATAATAATATAGTTTCGCGATATTACTTAAGTTTACACTTAAACTAAAATAGAGCTTATAAGGTATATTATAACTAATTTACCCTTATATCTTAAAGGGTAGTATTCTCTAGACTCTATAATAATTATTATTAAGCTATTTTATAGCTTTACTAAGACTGGAACTTACTAGTAGGTAACTTACTTTATATACTATAAGGAGCAGTTATAAATAGAAACTTTAATATATAATCTATATCTCCTCGTCTTATACGCTTAAAATAACGCCTTTAGCTTTATTAGTATGTAAACTGACGATACTCTTAGTCTCTCTAATATAGTATTTTCTTACTGAGAGAATAAGGAGCTTGAAAAAATCTTATTTAAGGTAAAACTTAAAATTATATTCTTAGAAACTATATTTCTTATATTTAATAGAGGTATCCTATTACTCTATAGTAATTACCTCCACTTATACTAAAAGTATTAAAAGTAAAAGCTGACTCTTATTGATATATATACTGTATTTGAGGCACTCAAGAAAGTATATATTAAATAATATATATATAATATATATCTTACCTCTATATACTAACTGGAGGCTCTATTTAACCTCTCGCGTGTAGCGTAAAAGTAATAACCTTTAAGTGATAATGTTACTATATTTAATAAATAGCTTAAATAGTAAATAGAGTATCTTAACTGAAGTTTTAACTTTATACTACTTAACCTCTCTAAGGTGTATTTTTATACTTTTATTAACAGCTTTTTTGCTAATAATACTAACTTCTTATCTTAACTGGGATTTATAATAATCTTAAGTTAAGAGACTATAATTAGTAATAGTTAGTTTAACCTCTATAGTAATCTTATATACTACTTATCTACTAAAAGTAAGAGAGTTACTAGGAGTATACTTACTTTAGAGATCTATATTATAGTGGCTAATATAGACTTTATCTATATTATAGCTATATTACTTAAGAAGATCCTTAACCACTAAAAGCTCCCGCAGATCCTAACTATTATATATACTAATTTATATTTATTTTATAAGTATTTTATAAAGTTTAGTATTACTAAAGAGAAGTATCTAATAATTAATATTATAGTGTTAAGATAGTTATATAAATACTGTAAGCTCTATAAAGTATAGTGGATTAATAGAGATAATAATATTGCTGATACTTTCATAAAGGGTATTCTGAATTATACTCTCGAGAGATTTATCGATTTAAACTATATGACTGTTTGAATAGAGGGATAGGTAACTTGAGTGGAGTAGATAAATAGGCATTTGGATGTTATTTAGGTAAAGGGTGTAGATTGCAAAAGGTACTATTTTTCATGTAAATAGATAGGTATTAGGATATATAATAAAAAGAAAAGTTGCTAGTGTTAGTTATGCTATACTGTAGGGTATATAGTAACTATATGTATTACTACATATGTGGCGGTATGCTCTCTATAGCCTACTGGCTATAGGTGCCTGGCACCTGGCGCCAGCTGTAGCCTAGCGGCGTGGTAATTAGTAAGTAATTACTATGCTGTAGATCTAGAGCCTTACGTGGTGCTGTGCGCCACGTAACGTAATAATAATAATAACGAATACCTGAACACCAGTTTGTATCCGTACGACGAGATTACGTATGGCGTGCGATTACCCTGACGATTAAACTAATAACTATATTTAAAGTAGTAGTTATAGATAGTATAAACTTTTAACTTAGAGATTTTATAGAAATCTCTACTATATTCTATAGTTTTAGTATATAACTTTATTTACTTTGTAGTAAATTTAGTAACTCTTTTATTTAAAGAAGTACGAAAGATTTTATATAAAAGATATTTATATTACTTAGGATATCCTTGGTTATAAATCTGATAATATTCCTATTACTAAAGAGACTTTGAAGTAGATGAATAAGAAGCTAGTGAGACTAATAGCTATAATTAAAGTTTCTTACTTTATATTATTTAGTTACTTTTACTTTATTCCTATAGTAGTATCTAAGCTTTTGACCTTATATATAATTCTAACTATATAATATACCTAGCAATAGTATTTATACTAATACTAACTGATAAACTAATCTAAATGGTAATAGAATTACCTATTGTTATAAATAATTATACACCTAGTTATATTATTTAGCCCTATAGTAAAGAAAGTCCTTATAGTAATAATAAAAGAAAGTTTAAGTAAGGCTAAAGCTTAATATATATAGCTAAAAGTAACTACTAAGGGTGTAGAGTTGGAAACTTTTATAAATCTCTTAGAAATAAACTAAGATGAAGAATCTATAAAAGCTAAATATTCGATAACTTATTACTCTTCAATCTTATACCTTAATAATAGAATTAGCACTTCCTTAAAATTTGTATAGCTGTCTGTTACTAACGAAATATAAAACGAATAAAGAGATATCTAGCTATAATTACTATAATTAAAGCTATTAGTTTATTAAACTAAATCTTACTAAAGTTATCCTAATTATTACGAGCCAGCTCCGTACGGAACATGCTACGGAATACCCTACTTAAGTGCAGCCAGACAACAAGTGGACGACTTATTATTACATACCTTTTGACGAGGCTATATAATATAGCTTAATTGGTAGTACTGTTTATATATATGCATACATATATAGGTACTGAAGGCCGAGACGTTATTGGCTGCAACGCTACGCCCCCCGGTCGGGGNNCATACAACAAGTCACCCCAATAGTCTAGGGTTCGATCCGGGTTACGTATGGCGATTTACGTATGGATATTCCCTGGCTAACAGCGACGCTGGAGGTATGTTACTTAAGCGCTCGGAAGCCCCCCCTACTGTGAGGCCACAACAGGCAGGTAGCGCGGCGCGGCGGGAGCGGGAGAGGGAGAGGGGAGGTAGTGTTACAGGCCAGCCCCATACGGAACACGCTACGGAACACCCTACTTAAATGCAGCCAGACAACAAGTGGACGACTTGTTGTTATGTACCTTTTGACGAGGCCATACGATATGGCTTAATTGGTAGTACTGTTTGTATACGTGCGTATGTATATAGATACTGAAGGCCGAGACGTTATTGGCTGTAACGCTACGCCCCCCGGTCGGGGGCCAGCCCTTCACACTAATTACTATAATTGATAGGTAGTCTATAGATATTGAAAAAAGATTATATAGCTATTCTATAATTTACTATATTAAGCTTACTATTTTGGAGATTAGTTATTAATTAGATAATACCCTAATAATAACATACTATAATAATACTGATTACTAAATACCTTATAGTATTATAGTAATATAATTATAGAGATTTTAAAAGCTATCTAGCTATACTAGAAGTATCGATATTTATATAAGTATTATTTATATATTAGCTATATTCAATTAAATTATGAAGATTGTTTAGTAATAAAAGTAAGCTAAGTTTTATTCTACTTATATAAAGCTTATAAGTCAACTTGTATTAATAGTGAAGAACCTTTATATTAGAGATATAAAGCTTTATCTAGAGGGTCTGGAGAATATTAAGGTTGCGGATATTAAGGTTATAATAGGTATTAGTTAGTAGTAATTAAATCTCTTAAGCTACTTAAATTATATATAGTGTGAGGATAGCAGGGCGTGAGTGCGTAAGGTTAACGTGAGAGCAGTTATTAGTTATTTGTTATCGAAAACTTAATATAGAGTAGGTATACTAGCTACTATAACTACAAAGAATTTAGCTTCAAATTAACTTAAGGTTAGCTATAGCAGTAAGTAAGGATAGGAAAGCTAAAAGTATATCTCAGGAGGTAATATATCTACTATTAGTTATAATAGAAAGTAAGCTATTAGCTCCTTCCTTACTTTATACTATAAATATATAAGCTACTTAATTTAGCTATAAATATCTCTTATTAACTTCGTATAATAAAGATATTATTAATAATAACTTCTTAAATTTAAGCTGGATATTATAGAGTAGGAATATGAACTTTAAATTTACTATTATAAGGTTTTTAACTTGCTTTAAGGATTTCTTAATATTACTCCTAAGGATATAATAGTATCTAGAAGTATTATTTAGCTTCTTAGAGATCTAAAATATAAACTCTTCTTATTGAGTAAGTTAATATAAAGCTATATAAATTTCCTACTGAGATGAATCTTCATATTATATACTATAAGGTAGTCTTTAAGGTAGTAGGTAATATAGATTTGAGTTAGTTACTAAGTTACTATAAATATCTTCCTAAATTTACTCTTAAATATCTAAAACGACTCTCAGCTATAGAGGTTGATTAGATATAGGGGGTTACTAAATATACTATATAGGTACAGACTATTATAGAATTCTTAATTCTAATATTATTATAGTTGATATTACAGATTTAGCTAGATAATACTAAGTCCAAATATTAATTGATTTTCTCTAATATCAGAATACCTATAGGTGAAGTTATAATAATATTAGAGATACTTAGAGTAAATATCTCACCTATAGAGATTAATTCAGATATTATTATAAATACCAGGGAGTTGTAGGACAAAGTAAGATTCTCAGTTTTACTATGTTTATATAAAGTGAGGTAGAAGAAGAGCTTTTAAGAAGTTATATAGATCTCTTAAGGAATTGAAGCTAGACATCCTATAAATCTCTAATATTCAAAAGTCTGATAAAACTTAAAAGACGTTGTTATATTTACTAAATTTATCTTAGTTGATAATCCAGAAAATTCAAATCTTTAACTTCTTAGTAGCCTTAGGAAATACTTTAATGAAATTACTATAAGAAGTGATATATATAGGCAATTGATTCTACCTAGAAAGACTTTCTTAATAGTAATCTCCTTAGGGGGGTTTATATTTAGTTTAGAAGTTTCCAGTAAGATCTTAGAGTGAGGAGAATCTAAAATATTTAAACAATAGTATTATAATATTTAACTTTATATAAACTTTAGGTATAGAGTTTTATAATTACTTCCTCTAATATAATAAGGTTAATGAGTTTATAATATAGTAGTAAAAGTAAGGTTATATACTAATTAGTATTAGTTTAGTTACAAAAGTCATTATATACTATATATAATCTTATTATATAGATATTAACTAATATTCTGGTACTTAACTATTATTATTACTTTATTATATAGTATGAAGTATTATTATTGGTAATATAATAGCTACGAGGCTATTAGAGTCCCACGGCATACCACCTATATAGTATAGCTTAGTGGTAGAAACTAGCCACTGGTAATAACTAGCTACCAGTTATTACTACCTACTAGGTAATTAGTTACTAATTACCTAGAATATATAGATCTAGCCTATATATAGCTAGTAGACTATATATTATGAATATTAATATCTTTAATCCTGTTAGTATATTATATATAATAATATATATAATAAACCTTCCCCTAGTGAGACTAATATTAATTAGTAGTTAACCTTACTATTACTACTTAATATGAATTAGTAAGGTTTATTTAGGTAATAATAGTAGTAAAGATTTCTAAATTTAACTTAAGGTAAGACTATTAATTACTTAGTCTATTTGGATACTTTTAATGATTACATCTTATTTAACTTAAGGTAAAATATTATCTTATTAATAGTTTTACTAATATACTTTAGTGTTAGTAGCTAGATATCTATCTATACTTAAAATTAATTTATAAAAGAAATTCCACATACACTTTATATAAGTATATTCAGCAAATATCTTTATTACAACATTTACTAAACTTCTATAGTAAAGAAATTTATAATATATTCAGTTTCTCTAAATTTCTTTATAATCCTTTTTTTGTATATTCTTTTATCTTTTTTTCTTTCTTTCTTTACTTAACCGGTAGATAGTTTTTCTTTCTGAAATTAAATTCTACCTATATAATATTAAGAAATAGAAATAGTAAATAGTAAAAATACAATCTTCCATTTTTCCCTCTTTCCCTCTTTTAACTTATATATTTATATAATTTCCCTATAACTAGGAAATAATAAGCAACATACTTCAGTTAGTAGAACTTCTTGGAAGGTTGTTCCAAAATCTTAATATAATAAGTAATATAATCGCTTCAGGGGTAAGGATATTAATAAGACTGAAGCTTCTTCTTAATAATAAGAGTTTTCATAAATAAAAGGCTTTTAATTTTATTATAAAGTGTAATTCTAACTAACCTAATAATCAGACTATACATATTATAGTAATATATATATAATTACCTTTTTAATAGAAACCTTCCAAATTTCTTTAAAAAGTAATTTCAAAAAGTAGTTAGAGGGAACATAGGCTATTTTAGATAAATAAGTATCCTAATATTTATAAACTATTCTTTTTATCTATAATATTAAGTTTGATATAAAAGATAAGTAAATTGACTAAATTCTTATAGATTTTATCAAGTAAGATAAGTTTAATCTATAAACTAAAAAAGATGTCTAAAATAATAATAAAGTTATAAAACGTTACGATACTCATTAATAACTAATAAGGCTTTCTTAAAGATATTACCCTGACCCAGTAGATATAGTTTACTTTCTAGAAGTAATAATAAACGGTAACCTATTAAAACCTTATAAAACTTAATATTAATTTAGCTACCTTAAGAAACTAATTCCAAGAAGTACTTTAATAACTAAAGAAATTTATAACTATTCCACTATTATTAATAGTATATATAATTGCTTAATAATAAGAATAACTTTAATAATTAGACTTTAAAGATTAATAAAACTAATAATCTCCTTATAACTAGAAGTAAAAGTATAATCCTTCTATTCTACCTTCTATAATTTTCCTACTATATATTAACTTTTTGAATAATCATGAAGAAACTAAATTTCTTCTTATCAATATGCTAATAGCTAAGAATATAACTAACCTTATAAAAATATATAACTTTAAGATAAAATATAGAGAAGCTCTTTATAATATCTTTTAATTTAACATTTATATCTTTAGAAACTATTATCTAAAACTAGATATACCTAATTATCTGTAAGCTAAAGTCTTTTGAATTATATAAAGAAACCAGGCTTTTAGATACTACTTTAATTACCTTATTAATTTCCTATAACCTATAATACTCTATAATATAGCTTTCTAAATTGGAAATTACTTTAAAAGTAATAAGAACTAACAGACTTACCTTACTAATTAGTATAATATAATATTTAAAAGTAATATTATTAATAGTTCAGATAAAATAAAAAAGAAGTTATTAAAGATTCTTTTTATTACGTTAATATATATTTAGAGAATCTTCTCTCTCAAATACTATATAGATCTTGGTTTCTCAAATTACCTCTTAAATATATATTAAGAAATATTAAAAAGCTAGTTAATTCTCTATAGCTTTATATCAATTTATTAGATAGTCTATAACGAATTAAAATTTACTATTAGTATTACAATAGACTTTCCTGCTATAATGTTTTAATATTTACTTAAAGATATTAATAATTCCAAGAGACTTTTATTAATTAATATAAATTAATATTAAACTAACTAAATATATAGTTTATCTTCAAGCTTCTAGTAAGAATATAAATATAGTAATAAAGGATACTTCTAAATATGTTTTAGAGGAGGATATTACTTAACTTTAATTACCTTATATAGCTAATATAATACAAAATGCTATATATATAGTAAGTTTAATTACTAGTTAATAGGATACCTTCTTAAGGAGAAAAGAAACTTCTATAACTAATATAAAATTAACTTCTATATAGTAAATATATTAGTATCTACCTGGTATTACTTTCTTACATAATATAAGTTAATAGAAGATTTCAATAATAACCCTAGAGATATTTATAAAATTACTATTAAAAGTAATATAGTAGTATATTACCTCCATAATTATTACCTTAAGAATTAACCTGAAATATAAAGTTCTTTAAGTACTTCTTTAAATATCTTTATAACTTCCTACTTTGAAAAATAATTTGAACCCCTAGATAATTGAAATAATATAAGAGTCCTTCAGAATTCAATAGTAAATTAAATTCTAATAAAAAGAGATAACATAACTAAGAAGATTACCACCTTAGTATCTATATTTATTCTGAAAGGTTATTATTTAAATATGATTCTTTAAGGAATTCTACCTAACTTAGATACTACTAGCTACTTTATAGCTAGCTACTCTATAGCTAGCTACTTTATAGTTAGCTACTTCTAGTTTGAGATTCTAAAATAAACTATCTTTCCCTGTATTCTCTTAGAAGCTTCTAGAGTAAGATTAATATCTATTTATTTCCAAGAAGGTAAAGTTTTAAATACAATAGGTAAAGTTAATATATTTAGAGTAATTAAGAATAGCAAAATAAAATACTATAGTAAATAGAAACCTTTAGGTAGCTATTATAATAAATACCTCTAGCTTATATTAGGATATTTAAGTAACTCTAAGAATAATATCTATTAGAATGCTGGCCCTTAGGATTAATGATATTATTATCTTTTTATTAGTAACTAATTACCGGAGGAAGTCTCTTTTCCTACCTCTAAAGTGTTTGAAACAATGGAAGAAATACTTAATATAAACTTAACTTCTTAAAGTTAAATTTAAGACTAACTAATACTTTTTTAATTATAATTAGAAATATTAATATTTAATTAACTTCTAGTTAAACTTTAGTTTCCAGTAGGTAGTTAAAATCTTCTATATAGTGGAAGAATTAGAGAACTTCTATAAGCTAGATAATTTTATAAGTTATCTAAATAGAATTTAACTAAATCTAAATAATTAGCTTTATATTATTACCTAGCTATAAAAGTTTATATAAAAAGAAAATAAGTAGTTAACTATCTTTCTACCTTAATTTAAAAATACTTGAGCTAATACTAAAGAATATATATAGCTAAATATAATTTAAATCTTCTTACTGGAAGCTACCCTACCTTTCCACCTTAAGAAGCTACTTATTATTATATATCTTCCCATAGAATATATACTTTAATTATCTAAAATCTAAAATATAGCTCAGAAGCTTAAGTAAATAAAGAGAATATTCATTTACTATTAGCTACCCTATTAGAAACCTACTATTTACTAATATTTTAGATATAGTAAGAAAGACTATATATATAGAAGCTATATAGTATAAAAAAATATAGAAAGATTAGTATAAAGATTCTAAAGGTTATAGCTACTTTAGTTTACACTAAAGATAAATGGGGAAATAATACTACCTCACTTAGTAATAGTAAGAATTTGGGGAAAAGGTAACTTTAAAGTAAAGTTAGATTCTAAAGCTAACTAAGGTGGAAGTAATAGAATAGGAAATTTAACAGAAAACGAAATAGGTAAATAATTAGTAATTAGCTACTATCTAGACGAGAATTAATCAAGATTACTTTATGAATATACTTATTACTATAGGCTGTAATATTTACGTTATCAATAATATCTTTCTTACAAAGAAACTTTACCTTCCGCTAATTAATAAGTTGAAAAGATAAAGAAGGAAATATACTACTAGGTTATTATCTAGTAATATATAGGGGGTGGCTATTTTAATACTGGAAGTTAGTATTCATATATAGAAAGGCTATATATATATTTTAGAACTTCTCCAGTTACTTCAATATTGTAGGTAATTTTAGATAGAAGATAACTATATTATTTATAATATTAAAGTTTACTAAATAGGTTATAGAAAAATAACATAATAGTCTACCTAAAATATTAAAGTAAGCTAATATAGCTTAAAGAGATTCAGTTAGTTTCCCCACTTAATAGTAACTAATTTTCATTTATCTACTAGTATATTATATAGTATACTAATAAGATATTAAGTTCCTACCAGACTATATTTTTCAGTTTAATAAATATTAAGAGAATATTAACTCTAAAAGTAAAGATAAACCTAAGAAATTATATTTCTGTAAGTATCTTGAAAATATTCCCAAATATTCTTTATTTTAACTTAATATACTAACTGCCCCCCAGTTAACCATAAATAAATTACTATATTCTATAGATTTCTAATAATAGGAAATAGAAACTAAACCCCCTATAGAAACCCCTTTATAGTATATTATGAAAAAAGCTTCTGATACTTAAGAAAACTCTGGAGACTTTACTTAATAAGGAGGTTATAAAAGGAAATAACTTCTTTACTAATATCCTAATTCTTTTTATAAAAAGGCTAGGTGGAGAAATACACTTTTATATAAATTATAAAGTTCTTAATATAATTATAAAGAAGAACTATTATCCTCTTCCTTTTTTATTAGAGACTTTCTAGAGGGTTACTATAGCCTACTAATATACTAAACTTAATATTATTACTATATTCTATAAAATTAAAATTAATAAAGTAAATTAAAAGAAAATAGCTTTTTGGATATATTATAGTTTCTTTTAATAGATAGTATACCTCTCTAGGCTTACTAATATTCCTATTATATTCTGATAGTATGTAAGTAACTATCTATAATAGTTTCTAAATAACTTTATTATAGTATATATTAATAATATCTTTATTTACACCAGTAGCATATAAAAGAAATATAAGGAGAAGGTTTACTAAATACTTAGCTATCTTACTAATATAAACCTAAAGCTAGATTCTAAAAAATATAAATTCTCTATTATTATAGTTAAATATATTAGGTTTATTATATTAGCTAGACAGAATCTTTCTTATAATTTAGAAAACTTAGAAGCTATTACTAACTAACTTCCTCCCCACTTACTAAAGAATACCTATAGTTTCCTTTGGTTTGCAAATTACTATAAGGTTTTTATATCTTAATATAATATTATTATTAAGCTTCTAAACTATCTAACCTAAAGGGTAATTTCCTCTAACCAAAAGTTAAAGTAGTAGAAAGTTGTCTTATATAAGAATATCTTTTTACTTTACAATTAATTTTATAGATATTCAATTCTAATATCGTAATAATAGTAAAACCTAATTATTTCAAATTTACTCTGGAAGATATATTGATCCAGAATAATGAGGTTAAAGTAAACTACTTAGTAGCCTTCTACTTCTAATAACTAATCTGCATAAAATTTAACTACCTAATCTATAATAAAAAATGTCCTAAAAATCAACTTATTAATAAATATAGAGGGTAAAGCGATAAAGTATCAGAAAGTTTAAAGTTCTTTCTAAATTTAAGGACTTAAGTATTTTATAAGAAAATAGTAACTTATAAAGAGGTAAATTAAATTAGTAAAGAAGCTATTTCAGTATAACCTTTATCTTAAATACCAACTGGATATCCAAATAGTAGCTTTTAATATTCTATCTAGAAGAAAATAGATCTCTTAAAAGAATAAAATAATAAGAGGTAGTAAGAGTATGTAATAAAAATTAATCTATATACTACTATTTTTATAGAGCCTCAGGTACAATATATTGATATTATCAATGATTAGGTTTATAAGGAAAAACCGAATTTATGAGAAATATAGAATTATACTGTTAAAAGGAACTTTTTATATGAATTAATCTTTATAGTAATTGAGTAGGGAAAATATAATTTTCCCCTTAATCTATATATTAGAATCCAAAATACTAAATATACCATCAATATATAAAAATAACTTACCTTTAGAGAGAAACTTTAGATACTAGATAGTAAAAATAATACTAACCCCCTTAATAAATTTAGAATTTAATAAATATAAAAGTTATATAATTTCTCTCCTATAGATCATCTACGGTATAATAATATACTGGATATTATAGGTTATTAGTTCTACTAGCCTAGATAGTTATCAAATATCTACCAATTTATAAATAACTATAATATATATCAAGATATTTATATCTGGAGGTAAACTTAGAAGAAACTCCCGAAGTTCCTGCTGATATCTAACTAAATATATTCTAATTATTAATAGATTCCATTACTAACTTACCCTCTATAAAATATTAAAGTAGTTATCATCTTTAGACTATTATAAATTAACTAGGAAAAGCTCTTACATTAAAGAAAATAAATATAATTAAGGTACAAATATATATATTATAGTTTTTTAGTTACTATTATAGATTCCATAGAATTCCATATTCTATTATAAGTAATAAAGAATCTAACTAAAGAAGTTACTTCTAAAGGATATTCTACACGCTGATAGATATTATATATTTATTAAGTACTAGTTACCACCTATAAAGAAACGGAATTACAGAATAGTATATATAGAAAATATAAGTAGTTTTAAGAATATTTATATATTAGTTTTAAAATTACTAGGGTAATCTATTATCTATTATATACTTAGCTTTTTATAATCAGCAGTATAAGATAATAGAATCTATATTTTTCTTTATAAACTATAGATATTATATTAACTTCATTCTAGTTACTAAGAAGTGTATAAAATTACCTAATAGTAGTAAGATTACTACCTACCAGCTAGTTAAAAGAATATACTTAGTTATAATATTTATTTATATAGAGATAACTACTATTTAGTAGAAACTAGAAATCTAGGTAAATATAATTCAATTTCCTATATATTAATATTAAATTAGTAATAAGATATAGTTAAAAATATTAAACTATAAGTTACTAAAATTAAGTTGCAAGCTAACCTAATTACACTATAGATATATAGTAGTAAACATCCTTTTACTATATATTATAAAGCTCGATACTCTAAAATCTATTTACTATTATATTATATAAATTTACTTTAGAGAGTTACTACCAATTTACTATCTAGGCAGATTGTAGTTAATAAATGAATACTATTACTAGTAGATAATAATAGGAAAACTAAACAATTAGTTAATAATATTCTTACTAAAATAATATACTAAGTAGAAGAGAATACTAATAGAAGGTTATTATTAAGTGGGAGGAATATATAAATCTAATATAAACGTTAGTTAATATTATTATAAGTATAGCAGTTTACGAATAATATAATGTAAAATATAAACTCATTATAAATAATAATAGGAACCTAATCTATAGCTTTCAGTTAAGTGGCAGCCGGAAAGAAGAAAGATAATATTATAAACTATATCTAGATATTTAGTTAATGCTATATCCAGATATCTAAAACTAACCTCTTTACTCGGGTGAAGCCTCAGTAGACTCTATATAGTATTATATATATAGACTTTTCTATATACTTATAGAAACTTCTCTTTTACTTCTTAGTTCTAAATAAACAGTATTTTACGCCACCTTCCGGTTAAATAAACCTAAATTCAGCCCTTTACAATTCTACCTACTTACTATCTTTAGTAAGATATATATTATTAACCTTCTATATAGTTCTTCAAAGTTCCACTTAACTACTATCAAAGTTTACTATAAAAGTATACTATAAAAGTAATAATTGTTCTCCTTGATTAGATATCTTAATAGAATAATGAAAATACTTTAATCTTAAACCTAATAATAATAGTATCAGCGAGGCTAAAATTCCCCTTAAGAAATCTTGTCTACCTTAATTTTACTTTCTATTATCTATAAATCTCTAAATACTTTAGAGATATTAGAACATAAGAATGTTATTTCTTCTTGTATTGAAAGTAATATACTACCACTCTCTGATAAGAATAAATATACTAAATATTAGAAACTAATAAAGTTATTTCTTAAATTCTTAAAAACCTTATTTAACTAAGCTACGCTCTTGTAATAAGAAGGTAACTAAGAAAATTACTTTATAGTCTTCCTTATAGTTAAGAAAGAGGTTAACTGAACTTTCTGAAGATTCTTTTACTAAAAAGAAATTATTACTATTTCTAGCTTTTCCGTTAAAAAGTTAATAACAAAGAAAGTAGGAAGAATTATTAATAATAATATAATTAAGATTCTTTAGTATAATTCCGTTTTCTATAAGAGCTATATTATCCTTAAGTTTTAAATTATTAATAAAGTTAAGAATAAAGATAGTAACTAAGTATAGAAAAAGTTAAAACTTATAATCTAAGGTTTTAGGGATAATAGGAAGCTTATAATTCTTATTTAGTTTCCTAAAATTTAAAGAAGTAGATAAGATTAATTAAGGTTATTACTGTCGAATTAATTATATTATATTGTCTAGACTAGAAGTAGCGTACGAGGCTATGGATATACTATATACCTCTCGGGAGCGTATAAATATACTTCTGTAAGGTATATACTAGTAGTATATCTCTCTCAATCTAATATACCCCCCCAGAGAGAGATCTCTAGAGCTTCTTCCTACTTATATATACTTTATAAATAGACTTAAAAATAAATCTTTTTATTTAAAGCTCTTTTGAGATTACTGTAAATACTCTCTATATTCTTTTGCAATGTTTTAAACAATAATAGTAAGTTATATAATTGAGGTTTTAACTAACTAGAGGAAGGCTAATTTTATTTCCTAGGCTTAGCCTCTTATTAACTGAGGTGCTCTAAACTTTAGTATAAGTTATTAATTTTATTATATAGCTATATAGTTTGTTTTTCTTCCCTTTAATCCTAATATTTTATTAAATAGTATATAATTTGTCTGAATAGAAAGAGCTTTTTAATATTATCTTACTGATTTTATATAGAGATTTTAAAATATCTTCTCTTACTTATACTAACTTCCCTAATAATATTCCTCCTTCTCCCTATATATCTCCCACTAATACTAAGTATATAGAAGAAGTAATTAAAGATACTACTAAGTTTACTATTAATAAAGCTATTAGTAATAAAATTACTACTTATAATAAAGAATACTCGAACTGAGAGGAGGCTGAGGAGAATATTTCCTACTATTCTAAGTATCTAGTGAAATATCCCACGCCCCCCTAAAAGTCTCTATACCTACCACTAAGAAGCTAAAGAAAGCTACTACCTCTAAGAGCTTTCCTACTACTAAAGTTACTAAAGTAACTCTAACCTTATTAAGTTATAAATATAAATATATTAGTGAGGATAATAAGAATAAGCCTCATAATCTTTATCTTAGCTACTCCTTTTCTTTTGCTAAAGGCTGAAGTTAATATAGTATCTACTACTGAGACCCCTATTACTACTATAAATACTATATATCTAGTAGTATTTATAAGCTAGATATAGAAGTAACTATTTACTTCTATATAGAATTCCTCTCTATATATAATAATAAGATAGTTAGAAATATAGTAAGTATCTCTTTATAAAATTTCGAATTAAATTTCTAATTTATATATTTTTCAGATTAAGGTCTCTAAATAATAAGAGCTTTATAATATTATTACTATTACTTACGATAACTATTATATTTCTACTTTTACTACTAAAAGTAACTCTACTTTTTATACTATCTCTATAATATCTATAGCTTTTATAGCTTCTTTTACTACTAATCTATCTCTTGTGGATTTTTTTATTAGTAGTACTAATAGTGTTAGTTTTCTTCTTTTAGCTGAAAGTTTAATTACTAATTTATATTACTTACTTAAGTTTTATCTTTCTATTATATTAGGTAGCTATACTTCTAATACTCTCCTCAAATCTCTCCTTAATATATATAAGTAGGTAGCTTACTATAATAATCTCTTAGGATAGTAATATAGCTTCTAGGTTTTGTTTTTAGATCTTAGCTTTAGAGGATTAGTTTTTATTTGTAGGCTTTACGTTTTTAGATACCTCTTTTACTTATAGATTTTAGTTCTAAATTAAGGAATATTTTATTCTCTTATGTTTTAGGTCTGCCTAATTATAGTTTTATAAGGTTTCTAGTTAAACTATATCCTATACTAATTCTAACTAAGAGAGCTTAAGCTATATTTTCTTATTTTTCTTAAGGTTACTAATATAGTTTCTCTTAAGGAAGTCTCTCTAATAATTTAAATTTAGTTATTTTTGAAACTTCTTAAATTACTATTTAGGTAGTATTTTTATGAGACTATCTACTATAAGTTATATTAAGGGAGTGTGAGTAACTAATAATCTTTTTTTAGAGATCTCTTAGTGAAGTTAGTAGTTATAAATATCTATATATTTTAGATAAGTTTCAAGTTTTATAAGCTTTTTTATTATTAGACTTACTGTTTAGAGATTATTATATTTTATTTAAATTATTATTAGTATACTTTTAGAGATAGAGAATCTTATTATTCTTAAGCTACCTATAAATAGTTAGAGTTATAATAAAGTTAGTAGATAATTTACAAATAGTATTTTTTTCGTTACTAAGGAGAGAGAAAGTAGTTCTACTTCTATAATTAATATAGTAACTATAAATTACTTTATAGTTTTTCAAGTGATATTGTTTCTAAAGAGTTTTATTATAAGATTTTAAGAGCTTTTTTAATTTTATATATTATCTCTAAAGTTTACGTTAGAGGAAACTATTAGAGTATCTTCTAAACTTTTAGGTTCTATACTATACTTAAGGTATAGATACTGAGTCTTATAGATATAGTTAAGTACTTAATTTACTGCTTCTTAATATTAAGGCTCTGGATTTTAGTTAAAATAGGTTAGTTAACTAACTATAAATACTAGATCTAGTTTTATTATTACTACTGTAAATAGTATAATACCTACTTTCTTCTAGTAGTGGTTAATTTCTCAATATAAAGCCTCTCTATTATATAGGAGGAGTTCTAAATATACTATTAGAGAGTAATCTCTCTCTTTAGGTTTATAGCTTTCTAGTAAGAATCTATAAGTCTTCTCTATATATATAGTTTATAAGAGTTATAATTTTTAAGTTTCTTAATTATATAGTATTTTAATATTTAGGAATTATTATAAGTTCTCTCCTCCCTCAAAATAGTATTATAATTAAAGACCCTTAATAGCTTCCCTCGCGAGATTTTTATATATTTTTAGAAATATTAGGATATAGTTATTAATATAGAAGAAAAATAGAGTCTAGTTTTTATACTAGTAGTAGTCTTCTCTAGAGATATAAGAGAATTATAAGTTCCTTAGGTTTTTCTTAAGATATTACTATTAAAAAATAGATAATTAGTAGAGACTATATAGAGCTTTCAAGAGTTTCAGAACCTTCTCCTATCTCTTATATTCTGTAGGTATCTTTATATAGATTTCTTTATTAATATCTATATAGATGAAAGTATTAACTATATTATACTAAAGAAGCTCGAGGTTAAAATATACTGTAATTACTATAAGCACCTGAAATAATATTCCCGCGAATATTACTATGTAAATATTATATATATCCTCTAGTTACTAGTCTCCTTATATTATTAGGTGAACTTTTAACTTAAGTAGTTACCTATACTTATTAAGCTTATATATATAGACTTAGTAGTAACTGAGAATTATTTAACCTCTTATAGTTAGCTTATTAACTTTATCCTATAACTTTAGGACTTAGTAATCTTATAGATATACTTCCTCAGTCTTCCTGAAACTTTATATTAGTAGGTGAAAGTCTTGAGAGCTTATATTTTTCTTAGTATAGTTTAAATACTTTTCTCTACTTATAAGCTACTAGTAAGATATTAAGAGGAAAGATAATTCTCACTAGTATATACTTTAAAAACTTAAGGATTTTATATTATATAAGAGTAACTAGGATCTTCCTAAAAGTATATAAAGTTTCTCTTAGTTTTATTTTAAGTTTTTCAAACTACTTAAAAGCAGTAAATATTTCTGTAAATACTTAAGAAGCTTCTTATAGATCTCCTTATTTACTTTATTTAGTAGCTTTTCTATTATATGTTCTAAATTATCTACTTTATTAGAATCTTCAGACTAGTTAGATCTTAAGTATCAACTAGATATAGTAATTAGTTCTGTATAAGTTTTAAGATCTTTATATATTTTATATTTTACTAGAAAAGTAACTTAAAAAGATATTTATAATATTATCCTTACTATTCTGAAATTATATTATATCTATTTCCCTACCTTATACTAAATAATAAATATCTTCTAGAATATTATTATAAAGCTTATAAATTCTGAGGAGGTTAGTAGTATAGATTAGAGCTTAAATTTAGTTTTAGTAAAAAGTAATCTCTCTTAAGAATCTAATGTCTCTTAAGGATCTTAAATATTTATTTACTTAATATTTAGAGTAGTTAAGGAAAGTTTTATAATCTTATTTACTTCCTTATTAGTATCTTACTTTATAGCTATACTTTTTAATTACTCTATAATTTTAGTAATCTTCTTCTGGATCTCTTTGAGCTTTATTTAAGAGATTTCTAATGTAAAGTCCTTTAGGTTACTATTAAAGAACTTTTTCTTATTAAAAATTATATTTCTTATTATAAAAACTTCTTTCTAAAGAGAATTCTAAATTTAAAAGGAGTTACTTAAGGTATAGCTAACTAGAAATTTCAAGAATACTCTTAGTATAAGTTTCTAGTAGTAATATTACTTAAGTTAAGTTTCTTAAGTTATTATATATATTTAGTATTTATATATCCTTAAGTGGAAGAGGTCTAGAGTTACTATATATATATTTTTATCCTTCTAGAAATAAAAATAAAATTACTTATATAGTATCTTTTAGCTTTAAGAAGCTAAGAATATATAATTATAAATATATATTATAACTTTTAGGATTTTAGGCTATAGTATAGAAGGAAGAAATATTCTAATTACTATAAACTTTATATACTTTTTAATTATTATTACTACTCTCTCTACTTTACTATTTTAAGTCTGAATATCTAATATAGAGAGTTTAAACTTAATATCTCTCTCTTAAATTTCCATCTAGATTACTCTATACTTCCAGATCTTATTATCTACCTTAATCTCTTTTACTAATATCTTATATATAGTCTTTAGGAAGTAAAGAAGCTCTCTAATTATATTTAGAAACTTCTCTATCTTCCTTATATTAAAATGGAAGTTCCATACTAAGTTTATTACTTAATCTATAAAGATTATAGTAAATATATACTCCTTATAACTTTCTTTAAAGTTATAAAAGTTTATTATAATCCTCTCCCCTAGGTTAATATACTATATTACTTCCTTCTAAGCGTTTCACACTATTTAATATATCTTACTTTTTATATATATATATTACAATCTATTATAGAGACTATTTATAAGTTTCTAGTTATTCTAATATTTCTTATAGAGATTAATAAGTAGTTTATTATCTTAGGTTCTGAGTATCCTAACCTTAAATGCTAAAGCTCCTGAGATCTAGTTATTAATTACTTTTACAAGGATATAATATATTTATATAGTTTGTGAAACTTAGGAGGTTTATCTTTAGGTAGTAGTGTTTACTTTATAGATACCTAGAGGGATATCTCTTCGAGAAGGTTATATTTAAGTATATATTACCTATTTATAATCTTAAGAGAGTAAAGGTAACTTTTCTCTATTTTTTAAATATAGTTATTATTTAAACTTTAATCCCACTATAACTAATATTTATAAAACTTCCTAAGTAATATTAAGTTACTTATAAAATTAGAGTATAGTATAATATTAAATAAATATAGTTTCGTTAGGTTTTAAGAGGTTTATACTATTATCTCTATATTACTGTAACTTTCTATAGTAATCTTCTAAGTTTCAGCCTAAAAATAATTACTTATTATAATTTCTAAGAATATTTAAAACTATTTAGTATTATTAAAAATATATATTATTAATTCTAAATTTAGAATTATAGATCTTACGAAAATATAAAGTTTATTTAAAATTATTAAAGCTATAGTAGTTACTCTATAAGAGCGACTATATAGTTAGGATTTTATTATAAGCTATATCTAGATATCCAGCTAAGATTATACCTAAGTATCTAAAGCTAACCCCCTCGCCTAAATGGAGCTTCAGTAGGCTCTATATAATATTATTTATACAGACTTTTCTATATACTTATAAAAGCTTCTTTTTAACTTCTTAGGTCTAAATAAACAGTATTTTACGCTACCTTCCAGTTAAATAAACTTAAATCCAGCCTTTTATATATTTAGAATTTAGTTTTATTTACTATATAGATAATATTAAGTAGAGTATAGCTTCCTACTAATTAAATATATAATCTAGTTAAATATAACTTCTAAAATATAATACTATATAATAGGTAACTAACTAACTAATATAAAAAATAATAGAAAATATTAAAACTCTCTAAAATATTCCTATAAGTAGTATGATAAGCCTGGAGGCTATAAGGCTATAGGTAGCTATGGGGCTAACTAGGCTATACGGAGAGGCTACGTAGCCACTAGCTATACATAAAGCTACAGCCCTACGTAGCTATATATTTAACCGTAGCGTAGCAAGCCAGTTACAGCAGCAATAGAAGCTAGTTTTTCTCTTTATTTTCACTCCCTTTTAGTATAGCTATATAGCTATAGCTATATAACTATTATAGCCACTCTTTTATAGGGTTCTTTTATTTGTTTCTATTGTTATTATTCCACCCTATTTCAATAATGCCCAGAGGTGGATTATTCTGCTCTCAGTCTTTAAAGCTAGGATAGAGAGATACTTCTATACTACATTAATAAATAAATATTAATATAATATAATAAAAATATAATATATTATCCTACTATTAAGAAAAGATAAATAAAATAATTTAGAAGGTAATCTTACTAAGCTGATAAGTATAGTAAGATTGACTTATTTATCAGAAAATTAGTAAAAAGATAAATAAATAGACTATTTGAATACTTCTAATATAAAGAAAATAGTTAGGTAAAAAGAAAACTACTATAATTTAAATACCTCTAATATAGAGAAGATAGCTAAGTAAAAAGAAGATTACTATAACTTAAATACCTCTAATATAGAGAAGATAGCTAGATAAAAGGAAGATTACTATAACTTAAATACCTCCTTTTTAGAGAAGTTTATAACTCTTATTAATAATAATACTTTAGAAGGATAAATTTTACTTTAGATAATATTTACAGACCTATATTTTAGTTATTATACTTATTTAATTATTTCCTTTCCTTAGTCTAGATCTTCTCTTTTCTTACTACTGAAGCCTCTTTATATTCTATTTTAATAGAGATCTATCCAGAGTCTCACCCTATTTTAATGGAGGTCTATCCAGGATCTCACCCTATTTCAATAGAGGTCTATCTAGAGTCTCACTCTATTTCAATAGAGGTCTATCCAGAATGCTACAGCCCTATAGATACTATAGATCCTATAGATACTATAGATTATATGGAGGCTATAGCTATATGGATACTATAGCTTCTGTAGGCTACAGCTACAGCTATATATATAGTGAAAGTGTTGAAAATTAATAAAAGTAATAAGAAGGCTGGCTATATATACTATAGCTACGTAGGCTACGAAAGCTATAGATCCCACGGATACTATGGATGCTATAGATCTTACGGATCCCTCGAATAAACCTCTGAAAATCATAAAAACGACAGTTATAACTATATTAATCGATTTGTAAGACCTACAGCTGCGTATAGCCACAACTGCGTATAGCTATAGCTATATAAGCTATAGCTATATAAGCTATAGCTATATTATAGCTATATATATACTACCCTAGAGCTTTTAAGGCCTCACGAAAAAGAAGGAAACCTAACTAAATAGGGCTCTATAGTTACGACGATTTATTAATTATTATATATATAAGACTATATTAAAAATATCTGGATTTCGAAAGGAAAGACCACTCTAGGGAGGAAAAATACCCCTAGGGGTAATATATATACCCCACGTGGCGACTTTAATAGACCTCCAGCCAGGGGAGGTAATACTTATAGATACGAAAGTGGTTTACTAGTATGAATGATAAACAGCGTAGCTAAGAGGTTATATATGTACGTACATATAGCTGAGGGCTATAGTTTGAATCCGTTTTTCGACTTTTTTTTTTACCTTACGGGGCTGGTTAGGTTTTAGTTGTTTTTGTCTGGATTTTTGAATACGTGGGGGTGTAAACTTTCAAAAATAGAGAGGATTGTAATAAGCCTGGAGGCTATAAGGCTATAGGTGGCTATGGGGCTAACTGTGCCGTACGGAGAGGCTACGTAGCCACGTATTTAACCGTAGCGTAGCAAGCTAGTTACAGCAGCAATAGAAGCCAGTTTTTCCCTTCATTTTCACTCCCTTTTAATACAGCCATACAGCTACAGCCATATAGCTATTATAGCCACTCTTTTGTAGGGTTCTTTTGTTTGTTTTTGTTATTATTATTCCACCCTATTTCAGTAGTAACTTCGTAAGTAAACTACTTTAGTAGTAATTATAATATACTTTAAGCTCCCTCTACTAGAGGATTAATAAGTTTTTATATAAGTTAGTAAGATACAATCTTATAGTAAGTAGTAACCTCTAAGTAGTTATTATAATAGATACTTCTAACTTATATTAGGATATTCTAGTAACCTCTAGAATAATATCTATTAGGATAATAACCTTTAGGGTTAATAATATTACTATATTTCTATTAGTAGCTAACTACTAGGGGAAGTTTCTCTCTCTACTTCTGAAATTTTCAAGTAAGTAGAAGAAATACTAGAAATAAACTTAATAGATAAAAGCTAAACTTAAGATTAACTACTCTTTCTTTAATAGTAATTAGGAATACTAATATCTCATTTACTCCTACTTAGACTCTAGTTCTCAGTGGATAGTTAAAATCTTCTATATAGTAGGAAGGCTAGAAAACTTCTATAATCTAAATAATTTTATAGGTTACTTTAATAGGATTTACCTAGATTCTAATAGCTAACTTTATATTATTATCTAACTATAAAGTTTCAGATAGAAGGAAAATGAATATCTAACTACTTTTCTATCTTAATTTAAAAAGATTCTAGTTACAATTAGAGGGTATAAATACTTAAATATAATTTAGATCTTTCTACTAGAGGCTATTTTACTTTCCTACTTTAAGGAGCTACTTATTATAGTTAACCTTCCTACAGAGTATAGATTTTAGTTATCTAAAGTTTAAAATATAGCTTAGAAGCTTAAATATATAAAGAGAATATTAGTATACTACTAGCTGCCCCACTAGAGACCTACTACCTATAATATAAAAAGTAATATTATAATAACTAAAGTAGTTAAGAAGTAATAATAATACTAAAGTTTTAGTAGCTTCTCCTCTGCTCCTGAGGAATATTCTAAGGACCACTAGGATACTTACTAATACTTTAGATATAGTAAGAAAAATTATATCTATAGAAACTATAAAGCCTGAAAGTATACGAAAACTAATATAGAAATTATAAAAGTTATAGTTACTCTAGATTACACTAGGGATAACTAGGAAGATAGTATTATCCTACTTAATAATAGTAAGAATTTAGAAAAAAAGTAACTTTAGAGTGAAGTTAGACCCTAAAGCTAATTAAAGTAAAAATAACAGAATAGGGAAAATAAAAGAAAAGGAATAAGTAAGTAATTAGTAGTTAGCTACTATTGAAATTAGAATTAATAGAAATTACTCTATTAATATACTTATTAATATAAGCTGTAATATCTATATTATTATTAATATCTCTCTTATAAAGAAACTTTACTTCTTACTAGTTAATAAGTTAAAAAGATAGATAAGAAGATATACTATTAAGCTGTCACTTAATAATATTTCGAGAATAATTATCCTAATTTTAGAAGTTAGTAATTATATATAGAAAATTTATATCTATATTATAGAGAATCTATAGTAATTTTTATATCTTAAGTAGCTATAGATAGAAGATAATTATATTATCTATAATATGAAAACTTAATAGATAATATATAAAAGAAGTAATATGATAATATATCTAGAATATTAGAATAAGTTAGTATAGCTTAAAGTGATCCAGTTAGCTTAGTTACTTAATACTAATTTATTTATATTTATCTATTAGTATACTATATAATATACTACTAAGATATTAAGTCTCTACTAAATTATATCTATTAGTCTAGTAGATATTAAGAAAATATTAACTTTAAAAGTAGAAGTAAACTTAAAGGATTATATTCTTTTAAATATCTTAAAGGAATTTCCAGATTTTTTCTATCTAGATTTAGTATACTAACTACCCCCCAGCTAACTAGAGATAAACTACTATATCCTATTAATCTCTAATAATAAGCAATAGAAACTAAACTTTCTATAAGCATTTCTCTATAATATATTATAGGAGAACTTTCTAGTATTTAAGAAGACTCTAGAGGATTTACTTAATAAGGAATTTATTAAAGTAAGTAGCTTCTCTACTAATATTATAATTCTATTTATAAGAAAGCTAAGTAAAGAAATATATTTCTATATAAATTATAGAACTTTTAATATAACTATAAAGAAGGATTATTATTTCGTCCTCCTTATATTAGAAATCCTCCAGAAGGTTATTATTACTTATTAGTATATTAAACTTAATATTATTACTATATTCTATAAAATTAGAATTAATAAGATAGATTAGGAGAAAATAGTTTTTTAGATATATTATAGTCTCTTTAAATAGATAGTATACTCCTTCAGACTTACTAATATCCCTATTATATTTTAATAATATATTAATAGTTACTTATAATAGTTCCTTAATAATTTTATTATAGTATATATTAATAATATCCTTATTTTTATTAGTAGCTTATAAAAGGAGTATAAGGAGAAAATCTACTAAATACTTAATTACCTTACTAATATAAACTTTAAGTTAGATTCTAAAAAGTATAAGTTTTTAGTTACTATAGTTAAGTATATTAAGTTTATTATATTAACTAGAAAGAGTCTCTCTTATAATCCTAAAAAGTTGGAAATTATTACTTACTAGCTTCCCTCTAGTTTACTAAAGAATATTTATAGTTTCCTTAGATTTGTAAACTACTATAAAGTTTTTATACTTTAGTATAATATTATTATAGAGCTTTTAAACTACCTAACTTAGAAGTTTATTTCCTTTAACTGGAGACTAAAATAACAGGAGACTTTCCTTATACTAAAATAACTTTTTACTATAGAGCTAATTCTATAGAAATTTAACTTTAATATTTTAATAATAATAGAGATAGACTATTTAAAGTATACTCTAGGAGGTATATTAACCTAAAATAATAAAACTGAAGTAAGATATCTAGTAACTTTCCACTCCTAATATCTAACTTCCACAGAATTTAATTACTTAATCTATAATACGAAGCTTCTTATAATACTAATCTATTTATAAGTATAGAAAGTAGAGCTATAAAGTATTAGGAAATTCAAAATCCTTACTAACTATAAGAACTTTAAATAATTTATAAAGAAATATTAACTTATAGAGAGATAAAGTTAGTAGGTAGAGAAGTTATCTTAATATAACTTTTACTTTAAATACTGACTAGATATCTAGGTAGTAGCCTCTAATGTTCTCTCCTAGAGCGAATAGAATATCCCTAAAAAGTAGAATAATCAGAAGTAATAAGGATAGATAATATAGATTATTCTAAATACTACTATTCTTACAGAACTTTAGGTAGAATATATAAGTATTATTAGTATTTAGGTTTTTAAAGGAAGGCTAAACCTATAAGAGATAGAGAATTATATTACTAAGAGAGACTTCTTATACTAATAGATCTTTATAGTAATTTAATAGGAGAAATATAACTTTCCTCCTAACTTCTATATTAAGATCCAGATTACTAAATATATTATTAATATACTAAAATAGTTTACTTTTAGAGAGAGACTTTAGATACTAAATAGTAAAGAGAATAATAGCCTCCTTAATAAGCTTAAAATTAAATTAGTATAGAAATTATATAATTCCTCCCCTATAAGCTACTTGGAATATAATAATATATTAGATATTATAAACTAATAATTCTACTAATCTAGATAATTATAAAATATCTACTAATTTATATATAACTATAATATATATAAAGATATTTATATTTAGAGATAAGCTAAAAAAGAATTCCTAAAGTTTCTATTAGTATTTAACTAGTTATATTCTAATCTATTAATAGATTTTATTACTAACTTACCTCCTATAAAAAGATAAAATAACTATTACCTCTAGATTATTATTAATTAACTAGGTAAAGTTTCTATACTAGAGGGGATAGATATAATAGAGATAAAGATATATATTTAGTAGTTCCTCAGTTACTACTATAAGTTTTGTAAAATATTATATTCTATTATAAATAAAAGAGAATCTAACTAAGTAAGTTACTTCTAGAAGGAATTCTATAAGTTAATAAATATTATATACTTATTAAATATTAGTTACTACTTACAGACTAATAGAATTATAGAATAATATAATTAAGAGATCTAAATAGTTTTAGGAGTATTTACTTACTAATCTCAGGATAACTAAAGTAACTTATTATTTCTTATATAGTTAGCTCTCTATAACTAGTAGTATAATATAACAGAGACTATATCTTTCTTTATAGATTATGAATATTATATTAATTTTATTCTAGTTACTAAAAAGTATATAAAACTACTTTATAATAATAAGATTACTACTTACTAACTAATTAAGAAGATATAGTTAGTAATAATATATATCTATATAAAAATAACTACTATGAAGTAGAAATTAGAAATTTAGATAAATAAAGCTTAGTTTCCTACAGATTAATATTAAGTTAGTAATAGAATATAGTTAAATATATCTAACTATAAGTTACTAAAACTAAGCTGAAAGTTAGTCTAACTATATTATAAATATATAATAGTAAAGATCCTCTCGCTATATATTATAAAGTTAGATACTCTAGAGTCTATTTACTTATAATTCTATATAAATTTACTCTAGAAAACTACTACTAACTTACTACCTAAGTAGGTTATAGTTAATAGCTAGCTATTATTATTAGTAGATAATAATAAGGAGGCTAAATAGTTAGTTAAAAATATTCTTACTATAAGGATATATTAAGTAGGAAAAAGATATTAATAAGAAGTCTTAGTTAAATAGGAAAAATAAATAAACTCTATATAGAAGCTTATTAATATTATTATAGATATAATAATATTAAAATAGTATAAAGTAATATATAGTCTAATTATAGATAATAATAGAGATCTAGCTTACAGCTTCTAACTAAATAGTAGCTAGAAAGGAGGAAGGTCATATTATAAGCTATATCTAGATATCTAGCTAGAATTATACTTAAGTATCTAAAACTAACCCCCTCGCTTGAGTGGAGCCCCAGTAGGCTCTATATAGTATTATATATACAGACTTTTCTATATACTTATAAAAGTTTCTCTTTTACTCCTTAGTTCTAAATAAATAGTATTTTACACCACCTTCTGGTTAAATAAACCTAGGTCCAGCTTTTTACAGACTTGAAGGTTAAGTTTTTAACTTTCCTTACGTACCTTAAGAAATCTTTATTACTCTATATCCTTTTATTAAGAAACTTCTAGATATTTAGACTAAACTTTCAGACGTAAAATCTAATCTCCTTATTAACATAGAAATATCTTAAGAGGGAATATTATAACTAGTATATCTTACAGTTAGAGCTTCTATTTACCTTAAGGTCTTTATTAATATTAGACTTTCGTTTATAGTATTTACTAGCTTATTTACTAAGAGCTTCTCTACTATATTAAACCTAGTCTCTACCCTAGCCTCTTAATATAGTAGGGAATCTCTCTTAAGTTTCTTCATTATTATTAAGAGTATCTATAAAGCTAAAAACCCCTCTCGTAAGTCTACTTTAAGTTAGAGTAATATTTAATTCCAGAAGGAAAAACTAAGTATAGCTTATAACTTCAGCTACTATCAAGATATTATTATAAATTCTAGAAGAAACTAAAATTAAGTATAAGAAAGTTTATATTTTAATATAACTACTTCTCAGTCCTCTAGTATACTCTAGAAACTAAATTAAGAATTTACGAAAGTTTAGTATTCTTATATTAAAATACTTATAGATTGCTTTCTCCTAATAAGTAACTTAAACCTCTATCTAGCTCCTTAAACTTAATTTCTTTCTTATAAACTTAGTAAAAATTACTATATATTCTATAATTACTTCTACCTATCTCTCAATCTTACTATAGTTTACATAACTTTGAAGTTTAAATAACTAGATATTAAGGTTTCCTATAATATTATAAGAATATTTTAAGAAGTCAGGAGAGATAATATCTCTAATATACTTTTATACTACCTATATCCTTTTTATTCTCTTATAGTATATCCTTACCTAAAAAGTATACTCAGAATATCTTTTCTTATATAAAGCCATATTTTCAGTTAAGAAATACTAAAAAGCTATAGCTTATAGAGTGTCACTTCCTGTATTTAGAATTATTATATAGTTTCCCACTTAAGAAGTTATAATTTAAGATAGGTTTAGAGTATATAAAAAGTATCTAGGCCTTAATAAGTAATTAGAGATCTCTAGGATCACTAGTTTAATAATAAGCTATTTATATTTAGCATTTAAGATACCTAGAACTACTTTATTATAGGTTTCGAAGTTTATAAGATCCTAAAAGCTATAGAAATAATATAGGAATTTAATTTAGTTCATCCAGAGGATCCAGTCCTTAGGACCACTTAGAATAATCTTTCTAGCAGAAGTAGATATTACTTCTTAGGTTCTTAAGAAGTTTCAAATAATTGTAAAACATAGCTAGTATAGCATATAAGACTCTTAATTATTAAATTAACTATACAGCCAAAAGGATATAGGCCCACAAAATATATATTACTAATATAACTATTCGTAAGCTTAAGTACTTAATCTGACACGCCCCCTCAGGACTGCTAGAGTCAGACCTATTCTATTCTAGCTAGTAGACTTATACTTATATATAGAGTATCTCTATAGTATTACAGAGTATCTCTACGTCTGTTTTCGCTTCTTACAGATATAGAGTTCAAACCTACAGCCTAGAGTATATAAAACTCTTAATTATCAAATTAATTATATTATATTATCTAGACTAAAAATAGCACACAAGGCTACGGATATATTATATACCTCTCAGGAGCGTATAAACATGCTTCCATGAGGTATATACCGGTAGTACATCTCTCTCAATCTGACAATTACATTTATATCAATAGAAGAAAATAGTTTCCTCATTTAGCTAAGAATATTACTTAAATATATATTAAAACTATATTTAAACTTATAAAATATGTTATAACTCAGTTAACTATTTACCTTAAAGATTAATATCTTCCAGAACTTATAGTAATAATTATTAAAGTACTTTATAACTTAGTCAATTCCGTTTAACGTAGTTATTTAATATCTAGCTAGCTTTTACTATTTTAGCAAATACAGTAGATTTAAAGCCTGCAACAGGCAACTATAACTAGTGGTTAATATACCTTCCTATTGCAAAACTAAGTATAATATTAGCTGGTACTACTTAGTAATAAATATTACTAACTAGCAACCGTTAGTATCTAATATTAAGTAATACTAACTGGCGTTATATAATAACTAATTATAATTATTTAAATAATAATTATAAGAAATCTCGATTTATATCTTTCCTTTATAATAAATAGATTTTCCTTATTTATTAGTTATTATATCAACTAACTGTATTTACTACCTAAGGTTTCCTCTATTTCAATAGTTTCTCAGCTTCAGCTTATCCATAGAGTCTATAAGGTAAACACTCACTATTAAGTATACTTACCTAAATGGGATCCTAAGAGGCATATAATTTAAACAGTCAGAGTCCTTGAATACAACTACTATATTTCAGTTAAGAATAATATCTACTGATAGGTAGTATATTTAAAGTATTATAAAGAGTAGTTATATATACAGATATCTATCTATAATTTTTACCTCCTTATCTCTGAACTTAATGATAAAGTATTTAGCATAATTAATATATAAATTAATAATATCCCCAATCTTTCTAATACTATTTTTACTTGATAAGAGAATATAAAAGTAATAAAAGACTCCCTTATAGTAAAATCTAAGATTTTCCTTATGACGTTAATATTACTAGTATTTAATAGTATTATATATTTCCTTTAAGATAAAAACCTCCTTCTGAAGTAAAATAACTAAAGTTATAAGGTTACTATTATTAATATTCTTATAAACTCTAAGATACTCAAAAAGGCTATATTGAATAATTTATATATAAAGTATATACTACTTTAATTTACCAGCCTAAGGTACTCTTTAATCTCTTTGATATAGAGTAAGAATAATAACCTTCTAGTAATAATATTATTACTTTTGATAAGTATATTAAATAGTAAATAGAATACTCAAATAAAGAATTAATTTTCTTTCTCTTAATCTCTCTAAGGTATATCTCTATAATTTTATAAATAGCATTTTTACTAATAGTATTAACCTATTATCTTAACTTAAATGTATAATAACTCTAAAGTAAGGGATAGCTACTAGTAAAGGTAAGTTTATAATTTAAGGTAACCTAATTTATTACTTTTTAACCAAAACTAAAAAAGTAACCAGAAGTATATATACCTTAAAAATCTATATTTTAGTTACTAATATAAACTTTATATATTTTACTACTATACTTTTGCAAAGAATTATAGCTTATTATAACCTTCTTTTCAATTTTATAATTATCTATACTAACTCATACCTATTATATAAGTATCTTACAAAGCTTAGCACTATAAAAACAGAAACTTACAATTAATATTATAGCCTTAAGGTAATTATATAAATACTAAAAACTTTATAAAATATAGTGAATTAATAGTGAAAATAATCTTACTAATATGTTTACTAAAAGACTTCCATATTATACTCTAGAGGGATATATTAATATAAACAACATAATAATTTATATAAAGAAATAAATCTTATATTTAGAATAAAAGAAGGAAATTTAAAAGTTTACTTTATTAAAGAATATAGGTTACTTAAATTATTTTATCTTATATATAAAAATATAGTATACTATAGTTATAGGGTAAAAAGAACGTTTACTATTATTACTAATATAATAGCTATAAGGTTATTAAAGCCTTATAATATACTATCTATATAGTAGAACCTAATAGTGGAAACTAGCTACTAGTGATAACTAGCTACCAGTTATTTCTATTTCCTAGGTAGTAAGTGTTAGATTTATTCTATTATATATACAATATCGAGTTTTCTTACAAACAGAAAGGAATAATAACGATATTTATAATTAAATAAATTATATAAAGTATTACCTATAGATGCAAACTACTCTTGCTATTTTACCTTCAGTAGTTATTAAGATACAATAGTAATTATATAAAGAGTTTACTTTTTTATAGGGTACCAGCAGTACTTAAGCTTAGGCTACTAAGCTAAGTGCTAGCGTAGCTACAGCGCCCTGTACGCTATAACTACAGTAGCGTAAGCACTAAATGCTAGCGAAGCTATAGCGCTTTGAACGCTGTAACGCACTATAAATTAGCGTATCCACAGCGCCCTGTACGCTGTAACTATAGTGCCTCTAGCGTCTCAGCCGCAGTAGCCTATATGCTATAATAATCAGAATAACCCTTCTATAAAGAACCCTCCATATCTCTACGAATAATAGATAGAAATTATCAATCATACCACCATTCGAATCACGCTTTCTTCCTCTACACAACCAACCTTTTCCTGAATATTTTCCACAAGTCTTCATGTTGCGAAAACAACCTTTTATCTATTATATTACTCCTGAGTTTATAGTTATCTACAGTAATAACTTAACTGTAGATTTACCTACTTATCTATCTGTTCTAATATAGGACGCTGTGGCTACGCTAGTATTTAGCGTTTACGTTACTATAGTTACAGCATACAGGATGCTATAGCTACGTTAGTATTTAGTACTTACGCTACTATAGTTACAGCATACAGAGCGCTGTGGCTACGCTAGCACTTAGCTTAGTGGCCCAAGCTTAAGTACTGCTGGTACCCTGTAAAAAAGTAAACCTTTTATGTAATTGCTATTATATCTTAATAACCACTGAAGGTACAATAGCAGGAGCAGTATGTATCTATAGGGAATTCTTGATACAATTTATTCAATTATAAATATCGTTATTATTTCTTTCTGTTCGTAAGAGATCTCGATATTACATATATAATAGAATAAATCTAACAGTAAGTAACTAATTACCTAGGATATCTAGATTTAATTTATATATAGCTAATAGGCTACATACTATAAAGATCAATATCTTTAATTCTATGAGTATATTATACGTAATAATATATATAATATATCTTCCTCTAGTGAAACGAATAATTATATAAAACCCTAAATCTGTAATATAGTAATTACATACTAACTACTATACTATCAGGCTATAGCTAATACCAGATACATAGTATCTATAGCTAGTATGGTATAGAGATTATATTGCTATATATATATAGTAGTATATATAGTTATTATATATCTTATAGTGTAGTGTAACTAATAATAGCTTTAATCTTAGTAGCTTCTTATAGTAACTTCTAATAGTAACCTTATGAATATTATATATCTAAACTCTCTATATCTATAAATATACTAGTAACGTTCTAGTTACCTCTTATTGTTTCAATAGCTTTAATCTATAGTATCTTATAGTAGCAGCTTCTTATAATTACCTTCTTATATAATAGCCTTATTGATATTATATATATTGAAGTCTCTATATCTATATATACACTAACATCTTCCTGGTAGCTTCCTGCATTTTTTAATAGCCTTAGTACTAGTAGCCTTACTAGGATAGCTTTCTTGTATAGCAGCTTTGTCTTATAGTAGCCTCGTTGATTCCATATATACTGAACTCTCTATTCTATTACACTGGCGCCTTATATGCTGGTATCTCTCTATATGTCTCTTATTCTTTTGATAGCTTTAATACTATATTCTCTTACAATAGTCTCGCTATAGTAGCTTTATTAATAATATATATATTAGAAATCTACTTGTACTATACTGGTGCTTTCTATATAATATATCAGTCAGAACCTCTATAAATAGGGAGAGATTTAAATGTATCAGGAGTATACTGCTCTCAAAATAATAGACTTATATAGAAGGTAAATATATGTATATAGTTATTCATATATTTAAATCTAACCTTTTTACAGAGGACTTTAGCTATTATAGCCTAAATACCCTTCTTTATATATAACTAAGTAGTCGCCTAGCTGGAGGCTAGTAGTATATACTAATATTAAATATATCATTTACAATAGAATATTAATTGAAAATACTATATAGTCTCCTTAATAATTAAAATAATATTATTTAGAAGTATAATATTTAAGTAATTGTGAATTATTTAGTTACATTTACTTTATATCTATAGTGATATCGAAGCTTTTCACTCTATATATAATTCTAACTATATAACATATCCAGCAACAGCTTTTATACTAATACTAGCTTATAACTAGTTTGAATAATAATAGAATTATATATTATTATAGATAATTATATCTTCAGTTATAATATTTAATTCTATAGTAAAGGAAACCCTTATAGTAGTAGTTTATATAATAAAGACCTTAATAAACCTAAAGCTTAATATATATAGCTATAAGTAACCACTAAGGTTATAAGATTAAGGATTTTTACAAACCTCTTAAAGATAAAATAAATAGAAAAACTGACCGCTCAGTATTCTATAATTTATGACTTTTCTATATTCTTTATAATAAAACTAAACCTCCCCTTAAACCTCCATAACTATCTGTAACTAGGAAAATATGATAGTGAATACTAAATATTCTATTATAACTTTTAGAGTTAGAGATATTAATATTTTCCATAAAATCTAAGTAATATTATAAGTATTAGTATTAATAAATAGACTCTAGGTAATCAGAAGAAAGTCGTCTGGCTATTTTCAATATACTATATTAAGCTAATACTTTAAGAAACTAGTTATTAATTAGATAATATTCTAATAATAATACACTATATTAGTTACTAGATATCTTAAAATATTATAATATTATAATTACTGGGATTTTAGATACTATATAGTTATACTGACTATATTTATATTATTATTATTATTATTTATATATTAGCTATATTTAATTATAATATCAAGATTATTTACTAATAAAAGTAAATTACGTTTTCCTATATTCATATAAAGATTATAAATTAGCTTATACTAATAATAGAAAGTTTTATATTAATAGTGGAAAACCTTTATATTAGGAATATAAAATTTCATCTTAGAGGTAAGTAGAATATAATCTGGAGGATATTAAGATTATGGATATTAAGGTTATAATAAGTATTTAATTAAAGTAGTTATACTTAGTAGTAATTGAATCCTTTAAGATATTTAAATTATATATAATGTAAAAACGTAAGGATATAAGGATATAAGGTTAATAGAGAAGAAGTTATTAGTTATTTATTATTTATAAGACGTTAATATAGGGTGGATATATTAGCTACTATAGCTATAAGGAATTTAGCCCAAACTTAACCTAAAACCAGCTGCAGCAGTTAGTGGGGGGAATAGGAAGACTAAAATTATATTTCAGGGGGTAATATATTCACCAATAGTTACAATAGAGAGTAAGCTATTAGTCTCTTCCGTAATTATAAATTATAAGTATAAAGTTGAAAGTATATACTCTAGTTTATAAGTTAACTAATTATCGGTTACGCTATACTGTAGGGTATACGGTAATTATACATGCTGCTATATATATAGCGGCATACCCTCTAGGGCCTACTAGCTATAGATACCTAGCATCCGGCGCCAGCTATAGCCTAGTGGCGTAGTAATTAGTAAGTAATTACCACGCTGTAGATCTAGAGCCTTACGTAACGCTATATACTATATAATATAAGAATAATAATAACTAAAAACCAGAACACTAGTTTATATCTATACGACGAGATTATATATAATATATAATAATCCTAATAATTAAACTAATACTAATTAGTAGTTAACCTAACTATTATACTACTATACTACAGATTAGTAAAGCTTATTACGCCAGAAGAAGTAATTATGAAACCCTTCGCCTGAGGTTTATATAAGGTAAAAGATTATAAGATTTATTACTTAAATACCTTAGACCCTCTCCACTCTAAACCTTACTGGAAGCTTCTAAGTTAATATACTAACTCCTTAAGGAAACTATTATTAAGAAGTTTAAATTAATATTCCTCACTCTAGTTAAACTAAGTTACTTTATATAGCCCGACTGAGAAGTTTAAATTAATACCTCTTAACATTACTTACTAAAGTATATATAGTAAATATAATAATCCTCTTTAAGTAATACTAAACTATTTTAGTACTGGAGACTTACAGTATCTCTAGCTTTAACTTTTTAAGAGACTTATATAACTTCTTAAAAACCTTTTCCCTACCTCTCTCTATCTAGATCTAGCTAAATTAATAATCCTCCCTTACTTTACACCTCTCTTACCTTTATAATAATATCTAAATTAACTTCTATAGGTAAGATATCTACTTTAAATATCTCTATATTTATAATAATAATATTATTAGATATTCCTATTACTATAAAGTTTTACCTATATCTTAACTTAGCGTTCTTCAGCTGAATCCTTAATATTAGCTATAAGAATATTATAGCTGAGAACTTTATAATAATCTCTACCTATATAGTATACTAAGTAGCTCTTTATACCTACTTAAGTATCTATAGCCTGGAATTTTATTAGATATTGAAAGGTAACTTTAAGAAGTAGCTTATTAAAACTTAGTAACTTACTAACCTATATATTAACTATTAGTTTAGAGACTACTTTATAGCCTACAGAATTAAGATTAATATAAGTAGCAAATAGATTTATATAGTTTTACACTAGCTTACCTAGTAAGAGAAATTTACACTATAGACTGTTAAAGAGATTAATAAGGTTAATAAACACTATAAAACTCTTAAGACTAACTTTAAGAAATATTCTAAGTAGCTTAATAACCTTATAATAGTGAAGTTAAACTTTACGTTACTCCTCCGCAATATCTAACTAAAGGTTAAAAATACTATATTAATAATATTCTCGCTATAAGCAGTTAAAAAGAGACGCCTACCGCTAAACTAGCTAGCCTATATATATATAGCTTTAGGCGAGAAACCTCTATTATAATTATCAGTCTTACTAGCTTCCTATTTAATTATCTTAGAGCCTCTCTAATACTAAGAGAACTACTATAATCCCAGCTGAAATTAATCTAAATATTAAGAACGTTCTCTATATATTACCACTACTATTCTTTTTAATAATATATCCACTAAATATACTATAAACTTTATAAAGTTATATAATAAAAATATAAAATATAGCGGAAGCCTTTATAATATCCTTAAGTTAAAAATCTATATTTTTTATAATTACTACTTTAAGTTTAGTATTCTACAGTATATATAAGTAAGGCTCTTTTTAATTATACTTAAAGATAGTACTCTTAAGTATTATTTTAACTACTTAAGTAACTTAAATATTAACTTTATATTTAATTAAATAGTCTAATAAATTAAGAATTACTTTAAGAATAATATAAAATTAACAGCTTTACTTCTCTAACTAGCAAAATACCACTTTTTAAAACATAATTACTGAAAATCCTAAAAAAAAAAAAAGGAGGCTTTTAAGCTTCTGATCTTAAAGCTTATATATATTTAAAAAACCTTCCCTAGTAATATCTAAATAGATAATATCCTCCGCCTCCAGCTTATAAATATATACTACAGTATACTAGAATATTAGTTAGCTTTCTTCAGCCTTATAGTAACCTCCCAGAGTCTCTATAATTAGTTATAATTCTCTATAAATAATATTTTATTAATCTAAAAAGTATAATATCTGTAAGATTATAGAGATAATTACTAGAAAGTAGCTAGAGACTAATTTTAGACTAACTATATATATAACTTACCTTAAGGTAACTTTTAAGATTATAGCTATACCTCTATATATATGCAGCTTTATACTTTAGGTAGCTATTACCTACTTTTAATATCTATATACAGTTATGCTAATTAAAAGTGCTATATATATAGTAAATTTAATTATTAGTTTATAAGATATACTCTTAAGGAGAGGTAAACCTTATATAATAAATATAAGTTAACTACTAACTATAAGATATATTTTATAGTAGTATATTAAGCTTTCCTTATAAACTATAAAAATATTAATAACCTTAATACTAATAGCTTTAAGGTTCCGCTAGAAGTTAATACTAATAAAGATATTATTATGTAATACTAAATAGGTATTAACTTTAAGGAAAGCTACTTTATAGAATTTACTCTAGAGATATTTTTTCTATTATTTTATAGTAAGAAGCTTATTACTTTTAATAAAAATAAAATTACCTAAATTCTCCAAAATTGGGTAATAGTTTATATTCTTACTAAAAATATTACTATTAATAGTAAATATATAGATAATACTACTATTTCTATATATATTTTTATACTTAAAAGCTACTACTTAAATATAATATTTTAAGATATTCTACCTAACTTAAATACTACTAGCTTCTTAACTGCTAGGTACTTCCAGTTTACTATATTAAAGTGGTTAATTATTCTCTCTATTATCCTTACGCCTCTATAAAGTAAACTAGTTATAATATACTTTAGAGGAGCTACTTTTATTATAATATTTAAAGTAGTTAATATATTTATATTACTTAGTGTTATTATATTTTATATAGTTCTTTATAATATATTCTTTCTCCTCTATCTTACAGATATAAAGTACCTTAGTATTATATTTAATAATATTTATAATAAGTTTCGCTAAGGTAAAAGAATTATACTTATTATTTAAAAATAGAGATATTTATAAATATTTCTTAATAAGGAGAGAATAATTACCTTTATATACCTTATGGAGATAGAGATATAAAAGCTTCACCGCTATTTTAGATATCCAGCTGTAGTATATCTCTATAATATTCTCACTAAGGTAAAATATCCAGTTTAATAGTATATTTTTAAGGTCCTTAAGAGATACTACTACTACTACTAAATATATAATGTAACTACCTTGCGACTTTATTTTACTATTTAAGGTAATATTAACTTTAACTTTAAGATTATTATTAATATTATTTCTATTAATAACTGCCATATACTCTATATTATTAATACTGCTTTAGCGTTTAATACTGCTTGATTTTTACTTAACTTATAGGCGAAGGTAATATAGGAGGCTTTTAAGGTATATTAGATTAATATATTCTAAAGCTCTCCCGATTTTATTACTATTAATATAAATATAACTTTTTAATCTGAAAACTTCAAATTAAAGGTAAAAACTATAAAATTAATAGTTTATATTATATCTATTAAGGTATATAATAGTGTTAGTAAAGTAGAGTATTATTATATACTTCTCTGCTGTATATATAAAATTTACTATATAGAATTTCCTATTACTACCTAAAAGATATTCTTTTAGGTAGTATATAAAGTAATTAATAATACTGCTAGCCTAAATAGCTTTATATTTATATTACTTGTTTTTAGAGTGTACCTATACCTTATAGAAGATTCAGCTTCCTCTCTAGATATTATTACCTAAGCTTAAGCTATATATAAGGTTATAGAGGAGGTTTACCGTAAGTATACTAAGTATATTATAAATACCATTTTAGTAATATATAATAGCCTCAATACCTCTTACGTTATAACTTTTCTATTTTAGACTTTTATATATATATATAGTAAGAGAAAAAAAACTAGTAAAAGCTATACTTTCTTATTATTACTTATAGTAAGACTTATATTCTTAAGCTACCTAATAGCTTTTAAGAGTTTAATTAATAGCTATAAAATAGTATTTAGAAGGTAATAAATAAGAGATTAATCATAGTGTGGTTAAAGCTATAGTTTTATAAAAGTTAGTATTTATAGCTTTATATACTAACTTTCAGCTAGATTAAAGATTTTTAAGTAACTTAATAGCAAATAGAGACTTATTATTGCAGATAAAGTAGGAAGGGGTGGTTGGTACCGCCTGTTTTAGAGGCTAGGCTGCTTTTAGTGGTCTATATATAGCTAAAATGTAGTTTATTTGTAAAAGAATAATAATGTGGGAAGGTAAGACCTACGTGTGACTGCAGTTTACAGGATTTATAATAATAGAACGTTAATTACGTCATATACGTATACGTACGTAATTGCCACTAAAATAATATATAATAATTACCCCTCTTTTAAAGAGGAAGCTACGCTCTTATAATCCCACTTTCTACTCTGAATTACTATAGTAATATAAGTAACTACTACTGTCACTTATATTTATTATAGTAGCATTACTGACGTAATTATCAGAAGCACTATAGTTACCAGTATATCTATCAGGAGTGTTATAGTTACTAATATAATTATCAGGAGCGTCACAGTTACTAATGTAATTAGTAGGAGTATAGTTATTATTATATACCTATTTATTATAAGTAAGCTTCAGGCTATTATCGCTATTATTATTATTATTATTAGAATTATTATATAAAGGGTAGATATTATAAATTATAGTATAACTACTATAGCCTCTTATAGAGATATAAATAATATTATTACTTTATATAGATTATATAGATTATATAGTTAATAATATTATCAAGATAGATACTATAGCTAGCTTTTTTGAATACTATACTTACTGAGGTTAACATACTTACTATAGATAATATAGTATAACGTTATTACTCTACTTAGCTGAAGTCTATATAGTAGATTAATCCCTATAATTAGGTAGCTATAATTAATATAGTATAATATTATTACTCTACTTAACTGGGGTCTATATAGCAGATTAATCCCTATAATTAAGTAGCTATAATTAATAAAAAGAAAGAGGCTTCTACCTCTCTAAACTGATAGAGGGGAGTATTATAAAATATATAACGTAGGCAGATATAACTCTAGAGATACTTAATAGAGTAGCTTTTACCTTATAACGTTTTTAGTAAAAGTAATATAATATAGCTATAATAGCCTTATTACTTATAACGGTAAAATATTAGTTATACTACTATTTATTACAGATAAAGTAGGAAGGGGTAGTTAGTACTACCTATTTTAGAGGCTAGGCTACTTTTAGTGGTCTATATATAGCTAAAATATAGTTTATTTATAAAAGAATAATAATATAGAAAGGTAAGACTCACGCGTAACTATAGTTTACAGGATTTATAATGACAGAACGTTAATTACGTTACATACGTACGTATACATAATTGCCACTAAAATAATATGTAACACTTATAATTCTGTATAACTACTTTAATTGTATCTGCAACTATCCCTAAGACTTTAAATATATAGCTAATACTTTATACTGCCTCTATCTCTAGAGATAATAATATCCTCCCTCCTTAAGTAGTTAGTAATTTATTATCTTAACCTTAAATACCTAAAATTAATCTAATACCTCTAAGTTATATAACCTGCAGGTATATAGTTAGTTTGCTACCTTTAGAGTTTAATTAAGAAGCTTATTTTATAATATACCTTACAGCTAAGAAATAGTTAGATTTAGTATTTTTACTTACCCTCTATATAAAAGGTGTAATTATAATATCCAGCTTACTATTTGAAAACTTAATTAAAAAGGAAGTTCAAAATATTATTAATAATAGTATTATAAAGATTATTTAATATAACCTTATTCTCTATAAAAATTATAAGTTTTTTAAGTTTTATATTATTAATAAAATTAAAAATAAGGATACTAATAAGGTATATAAAAAGTTGAAATTTATAATTTAGAGTTTCAGAGATTATAGTAAATTTAAGATTTTAATATAATTACTAATAATTTAATATAGTAGCTAATAGTTAATTTTAACTGTAGCCTTAACTTTCCTTAAGTATAAAGATATAATAATATAACTTTATAATATTACCTAAGCTTATATCTAAGCTAAAATAGAGCTTATAAGGTATATTATAGCTAAACTGCCTTTATATCTTAAAAGATAGTATCCTCTAAACTTTATATTAATTATTATTAAGCTACTTTATAGCCTTACTAAAGCTGGAATCTACTGGTAGGTAACTTACTTAATATATTATAAGAAGAAGTTATGAATAGAGATTTTAATATATAATTTATACTTTCTTATCTTATATACTTAAAATAATACTTTCAGCCTTATTAGTATGCAGACTAATAATATCTTTAGCTTCTTTAATATAGTATTCTCTTACTAAGAGAATAAAAAGCTTAAAAAAGTTTTATTTAAGATAAAGTTTAAGATTCTACTTTTAGAGACTATATTCTTTATATTTAATAGAAGTATTTTTTTACTTCATAGTAATTACCTCTATCTATACTAAAAGCACTAAAAGTAAAAACTAGCTCTTATTAATATATATACTGCATCTAAGGTATTTAAGAAGATATATATTAAATGATATATATATAGTATATATCTTACCTTTATATACTAACTAGAAGTTTTATTTAACTCCTTATATACAGTATAAAAATAATAGCTTTTAAGTAATAATACTGCCGTACTTGATAAATAGCTTAAGTAGTAAATAGAGTATCTTAACTGAGGCTTTGACTTTATATTACTTAACTTTTTGAAGATATATCTTTATGCTTTTATTAATAACTCTTTTGCTAATAATACTTACTTCTTATCTTAACTGGAATTTATAATAATTTTAGGCTAAGAGACTATAACTAATAATAGCTAGTTTAACTTCTATAGTAACTTTATATATTACTTATCTACTAAAAGTAAGAAAGTTACCAGAAGTATATTTACTTTAGAAATCTATATTATAGTAACTAATGTAAATTCTATTTATATTATAATTATATTAGTTAAGAAGATCCTTAAGTATTAAAAGCTTCCTTAGATTCTAACTATTATATATACTAACTTTTACTTACTTTATAAATACCTTATAAAACTTAGTATTACTAAAGAGAAGTATCTAATGATTAATATTATAATATTAAGGTAGTTATATAAATACTATAAGCTCTATAAGATATAGTAAATTAATAGAGATAATAATATTATTAATATTTTTATAAAGGATACTCTAAACTATATACTTAAGAGATTTATTAATTTAAACTATATAACTATTTAAATAGAGAGATAAGTAACTTAAGTAGAGTAGATAAATAGATATTTAGATATTATTTAGGTAAAAGAATATAGATTATAAAAGATACTATTTTTATGTAAATAGATAGGTATTAAGGTATATAGTAAAAAGAAAAGTTACTAATATTAGTTATACTATACTATAAAGTATATAGTAACTATATATACTACTATATATATAGTGGTATACCCTCTAGAGCCTACTAGCTATAAATACCTAGTATCTAGCGTCAGCTGTAGCCTAATAGTATAGTAATTAGTAAGTAATTACTATACTATAAATCTAGAGCCTTACATGGCGCTATACGCTATATAATATAGAAATAACAACAACCGAAAACCAGAATACCAGTTTGTATCTATATAACGAAATCACATACAGTATGCAATAATCCTGACAATTAAACTAACACTAATATATATATAAAGTTATTAATTTAAAATACTATTATAATAGAAAGAGTATAGATAATTATAAAGCTTTATAAATAGTATTTTACTATATTCAAGATTATATATTTATAATTATATCTATATTTAAGTACCTTATATTTATTATCTTATAATATATAGTAGTTATATACTGGAGATAAATATTATTTATAATATTAATATACTTTTAAGATTAAGTTATTTATAAGATTATAGTTTTCTCTATATAATAATATTAATAATAAAGTACTTTACAAATATAATCCAAATTCTAATTTATAATATAAGTCAAGTTAAAATACGTAAACTGACAGTTTTAAATCCTTAAGATATATAAGCGATAAAGTTTAATATAAAGTTTTAAATGTTTTTTCCATAGAATCTATGATATTCTTAATATAGACTTGATAAAAGAATCAATTAAGTTGAACTTTATAGAAATTAAGATTTCAAAAATACTAAAACCAGTTGAAATAATAATAGTACTAGACTTGAGGGTTATTAAAATCAGTTAGATTTTCTCTATTTCAAAAAGTAATATATAAATAGTTTCCAGGAAGTTTCTAAAAAAAACTGTCATTTAATATTTACCTTAACGTTATAGTAATTCTATATATTATAAGTTTTAGTTCCTACTATAAAAGTATTACTCCAAGTAAGTTATTACTTTAGTTTCTTGAAATGAAAATAGAAGTATTTTAAGTTAACTTTATATAGTTTAAATATTGAGAATTACTAAAATATACATCTTAAGTTTAAGAACTTTTTCATACTTTAAATTTCTTAGTTACTATATATAATAAAGATATAAAATCTAATATATATTATATATAATTGAATATAGTTATATATACTATATAAGACTCTACTTTAAGTCGTTTAAATTAGGTTAAACCTATAGAAATAGGATTAGCTGCTCGAGATTCAAATAGTGTAAACTCTGCCTCTCGAGCGTGTTATTCCTAATAGAATCAACTACTACGCTACCAGAGTGAGAGTTGACCGTTCGAACTGAACTACCTTAGTGTCCATCACAGTCGCCTTATGTACATGATCCTCAGTGAGGAGATGATCTAGATCTGCCGCGGCAAGTATTAACCCTTAATGCGAGTTCCGGTCGAAATAAGTCCACTGGCCTTCGACGGGCCTCTCCTGCAAATCCTCCCAGCTGTCCCAACAGTATTAGCATGTGAGCATGTGGATAGTATATTGTCGTAATACATACACCTTGGCTTGAATCATGGTGTCAACGAGCTGGAACTCGCCCTCGGCAACCTGAATCACCTCCTCAATGAGCCCCGCTCCGATCTTTTTCTCCAGATCAGATATCCTGGTCACGTAGGTGTCAGCATCGCCACCTGTTGGCCAAATAACCATGGATAGCAACATACTGGTCGGCCGTCAGCTGCGGCTCGGGCTCCCACTGCACTTTCGCCACGTCATTCAGATCCTTGCGCTCGGCAAGAAGCTTGTGGTCCTCGCGCTCTTCCTCGTCGCGGGGTCCCTCGAGTGTACCACCCTCGTCCTTCTCGCCGTCCCACTCCTCAAGCCGAATGTCCCGGGGCTCGTGCTGTGTAGCGACAATGAATCTCCTGTTGCCAAGTGTGACAGTGCGGGCGCCGCTACCATCGACACGACCGCTGACAAGACGAAACTGTTCGGGCTTCTCTTTGACGACTTGCTCTGCCTTCTTTTCCCATTCCTCGTATCCGGGTGGCACGGTCGCCTCGACAAGGGCAAAGCGATGCTTCGTCAAGGCTTCGACGGATTGGCGGTAAAGTGACGTTTCGGGCACGACTTTGAGCTTCTCGAGGGTGGTGCTGTACAAATACAGTAGGGTCGACCTGGGGCTATTGTGTGTCCAGAGACCTGTCAAGCCTGTCGGTGTTCCAGCTTCGAGGTAGCGAACAGGCTTTACGCCCGCGAGCAGGCGAAGGGTTCTTCGCATAATTGCAATGTTGCCTCGAATTGGGGACAGGCCGTTGAAAGGGTTGGGCTGTGGCTACTTCGGAAGTGTACTTGCTACAGCACTCAGAATTCACGAGCCAGTAGGTCGAGTGGGATAAGTCAGCACCAGAGTCAATTCCGTCACGTGACTCCTGGTCAGTGCTATGCGACGTCCCTTTCGATCAATCATCAAATGCCTGAAAACTTCAATTTCCGACTTTATAGGCCTTCGCCGTACTCCTACACTTAGTGTCCATGTACACATTGATTGGATTATGCCACACCGGCTTTCAGCTGCGCACGTGAGCTCTGACCCCTGTTGATAGCATGGCCATTCTAGCATACAGGGAGGCGTGGCAATTGTAAACATTTCACAGTAGAGGGTACCGAGTGGGGCGACCTTCAAGTTGAATTAACGTCCGATACACATGGCACCACCTGTCCTTATGTGACACAAGCAAGACCGAAGACAGTGTGGGCGTCCCTTCGTAGCACATCGAGACAAGCGATAGGGCCACAGCAGTTCCAGCATACTGTGAGTGAAACAGAAGAGAATACAGCCTCTTTTGCGATTGGCACAGTCGGGTCAACGAACAAACACAAAAAGATTTTTTCATAAAAAAACCCCGACAAGAAAGCCAGTAACTGTCCGTTTAAGCAACCATGATAGTTGCATGATGACAACATTGTCATTCATGAGGCGTCCTCGCGGCTCTTGCGATAGCTTGCCTGCAGGAATGGGCGTTAGCATCGGTGCATCAGGGTAGTTAAATGACATAGGCCGAAGCCCGACCAACCTCCTGCTCAACCTGCAGGCCGTCAACAACAGGGGCAAGCTCGCTCAGGATCTCGTAGGCCTTCTTGTGGTATTCGATTTGAGCGGCGATCAGATCGGCCAGGTTGCGCAAGGGCTCGGGGGTGTCGAGAACCTAGATTGGCAGTCAGCTTGTGCCTTTCGAACACCAGCGCATGTCGCTTACGTTTTTCATGACTCCAACAGCCTCCTCTGTCTGCGTGACAAATTCGTCCTCGGCCTTCTCGATCTCCTCCTGAGCCTCAGGACTCAGCTCTTGGTTTTGGGACTCATCACCACGCGAGGCACCGGGGCCAAGCTTCCATGTAGTGCCGTGGGCGCGGGCCTTCGCAGCGTCGAGAGTCAAACGCGAGTTCTCGACGTTCTTGCGCGCCCGAGTGGCAAACATCAAGTTCGTATTCAGCGTAGTGTTCCAGCCGGCAAGAAAACGGCTCTGAATTTGTGCGTCCTGGGCCATCCGAGCCTCCCCTACGCGCTCCATGGACAGCGCATACTTTTCGAGTGCAGTTGCCAGAGGGTCCTCTCCAGCACCTGTGTGCTGCTGGTGCAATGTTTGGCTGCTGGCCAAACTAGCTCTGGCAATGGCGTGGTTGAAAGTCTTGGGCTGCGGCTTGGCGGAAGGAGGGGCAGTAAGGGCAGCCTGGGCCTCGGCCGGGGAGCTGGCGGAAGACAGGAAAGTGACCTTTTCGCTCACGGTACGCCCCAGATCCTGGAATGTCTCCTTGATGTTAGGGGGGTAATCATAGGCCTCGTTCGAGTATTGAGAGCTTGCATCGTGTCGTATCAGTGGCAATCCGTTGTGCGTGGTTTTTTCCATGTGATCGCTGATGTTTACTCACGTCACAGCAAGCATCTTCTGGTGGACCTGCTTGAGAGCATCAACGCGCTTCTCGAGATCGATGTAATCGGGAGGGAGCTGCGTCTATCGAGTTTTGAAGGAAAGTTTAGCTAGCGGTGTAGAGAAGTCGTTCACCACGACCTTCTGTGGGCTCACCTTATCCTCGGCCTGGCCAAGCTGCTCCTTGGTGTATTGGAAGGTACGGGATGCAAAGGGCGTGAATGAGGCCCCCAGAGAACTGGGTTGGAGGTCTTCCGTTAGCCTGGAGAAAGCTTGAGACTAGCAACGAGAGTCGAGACACACCTAAAGTTCTTCCCGATGCTCTTGAAGTCCATCTTCGTGATAACCTTGAATGAGGAAGCAGGACACCAAAGGAGGCTACTCGAAATACCAAAGGTGTTGAAACTCGACCTCTGATATGGGAAAGGTGTGTGGCAGTGCAGGAATCTGGCACCTAATTACTCAAGGTGCGAGACGGACGTACGAGTGCAGGATTATTTTATTGTTAGTCAACCAAGCTACGGATGCACCGTACTTCCCGGTGAAATTGCCTGGCTGTACGCATACTGTCACCTACAGTGGGGGGTCAAAAGTCTAGGGACAGCTAGGCAGTATACACCAAATTACAGTATTTTCAATAGTATATATTAGTAGACTACATTAGGAAACAGAAGCTGAAAGAGCTATTTCAGTATTTTTGACTGTCCAAATTTTATAGTATGATTTTCTAGAATATTTCTATATAATACCTCAAGTAAATAAAAATACTTCTTTGCAATAAAATAAACTAATTTCTTTTTATAGTGGACTTGAATAGTAGATATAGTATATATAATACTATTTTAATATAGAGAATAGGCTAAATTCTAAATACTATACTTTCTATATAATACTAAAAACTAAGTTTATATTATAGTTAAAGAAAGCTAAATAGTAGATCTTTTTCTTTATACTAAGTAGATATAAAAGTTAAAAAGAAATATATTTACTCTTTTATATTAGCTGAAATAGTACTTTCATATACTGCTTTTAGTAGACTTTACGTAACATACTGGCCTCCATCTCTAGACTAACTTCCTACTATATATATTAGTAGTAGGTAGGTAGGTAATTAACCGCAGTAAATAGAGTATTCTGTTATATATTATTAGAAGGCAAAATCTGGTGTACATTATATATAACTAGATATAGCTATATACGCCATATAAGGCTTTATTTTAACTAATTTAAGTAGAGTGGGGCTTACAGAGATACTGCGGATACCTAAGATTTAAATAATATAAACTCTATCACTTAAATATATTATTTCTAATATCTCCCTCTAGCGTTAATGATTATATCTATAAACTAGCCCCTTTAAATAACGTTAGTTTAAATACTTTATTTATATCTTATAAGAAACTTCTTTTATAGCTTTATTATTCTTATTAAACTTTTATTTCTATAGTAGAAAAAGTAATACTATTTTAAGGCTATTCAGATATTTATTATTATCTAAACTGAAGGATATTTCTCAGATACCTTAAATATCTTAGATATTCCTAAAAAAAAATTAATATTATTATTACTAAATTTGGAATTTATAAATCCTCACTTATAGTTAAAAGCCTCCTTAAAATCCTTAAATATTAGTATAAATAGTTTCATTTTAAATTTCTCCTGATACTATATTTTTAGATAGTATAACTAATGTATTATATTGATTTAACTAATAAAACTACTAAACTAATAACTCTAGAGAGACTTTATAAAATTATTAGCTATAAGGTCTCCAGAGGATATATATTTAACTATAGAATACTCTCACTAAGCTTCTTATTATAGCTCATACTCATAAATATTTATATACTATAACTTCTTATATAATTATGTTATTTCAGTAATTATAAGGTATATAATTTACTAATTATGATACTAAATTTTAAATACTGGGTAAATATATATATTCAACCTCCACTAAAAGCATTTATTATAAAGTTTACTTATAATATAGTAATAAGGTAACTGATAAAAATAGCTTTTTATACTACTTATAATAATACTAAAAGCTTTACTTTAGTAATTAAGATAGTAATTATATTTTATTTCTTTAACTTACTATACTATAAGGTTACTAAAATATAATATAATATATATCTAAAAGCCTTCTGAATTTTTACTATAATTTATAAACCTGGTATTTATAGTAATAATAGAGTTACTCTATAAATTACCTACCTTACAGCTAAATTTGAAATAGAGGCTGTTTATTTTACTAAGATACTATATTATTTACTTGACTTTAGCTTAATAATTATCTTTAGAACTTTAGTGAGAATAGAATAATTAGCTAGCTATATAGATAATATCTAATTTTATTATAACTATAGAGTAATAAATATAACTAATATCTTATAAATATTATTTAGTTTCTATATAGAAGGTTTAATCTTACTATAGAAGAAGTATATTAGATTTAAACGGAGTTTCAAACTATTTGATACATTATATATACTTTTTAAGATATTTAAGAAGCCTGGTAATATTAACTACTTGAGAGATTTATAGGTATTATATTATTTAGTTGTAAATAACTTTAATATTATAAAACTCCTATAGGTATCTATCTGTCTTAAGATAGTATTTCTTTTAGATATTTATTGATAGTATAAGTACTTTAGATATATCTTCTAAGGTGAAGAAAACTTTATAATTATTACTATAAAAGAAGAAGATAATATATTCCTTAAGTTAATAATAAAGCTTTCCCACAGCTAACCTAAAGCTTAGATATTTAAAGTTTATTTCTAGATAATACTACTGAAAAGAGAACACCTTTAAAAGCTATAAAATATTTTATTAATATAGTAGATCTTTCTAAACTTTCAATAACTAAGTGGTATTTTGATATAAACCACCTTATTAAGTATTATTTAAGTCAGAATATTTACTATATTATATCAAAGTTAGTTGAGTTAAAGGAAATTAGTAATTACTATAAGAATTTAATACAACAAATTTATTAAAGTAGCTATATATATCTTATAATTAGTTTATAGTTTTTAGTTTCTATAAAAAATAAGCTAAGCTTTAATTTTCAGGAGGTATTTATATTTATTAAACTTATAGATATAAGTTTAGTAGTAATTTTATTGGTAACGTAATAGCTACGAAGCTATTAGGATTCCACGGCATACCACCTATATAGTATAGCTTAGTGGTACAAACTAGCTACTAATGATAACTGGTTACTAGTTATTACTATCCGCTAGGTAATTAGTAACTAATTACCTAAGGTATTCAGATTTAGCCTATATATATAGCCTATTGTGAAGGGCTGGACCTAAGCTTATTTAACTGGAAGGTAGCGTAAAATACTATTTATTTAGAACTAAGAAGTATATAAGAAGCTTTTATAAGTATATAGAAAGATCTATATATATAATATTATATAGAGTCTACTGAAGCTCTATCTAGGTAAGAAAGTTAGCTTTAAATATCTAGATATCACTTTAGCTGAATATTTAAATATAGTCTATAATATTATCTTTCTTCTTTCTAGCTGCTACTTAACTAGAGGCTATAGGCTGGATTACTTATATCTTCTATAATAAACTTATAATTCCTCCTTATTCTATTTTAGTATTACTACATTTATAATAATATTTACTAGCTTCTATATTTAATTTATAGATTATTTCTATTTAATAAGAACTTTCTATTAATATTCTATTTCTACCTGATATATTTTTATAGTTAAAATATTTTTAACTAGCTTTATAGTTTTCCTATTATTATTTACTAAAAATAGTAGCTAGCTATTAATTATAATCTACCTAGATAGTAAATTAATTTAGTTACTTTTACTTTATACCTATAGTAGTATCTAAGCTCTTCACTCTATATATAGTTCTAACTATATTATATACCTAGTTACAGTATTCATACTAATACTAGCTTATAACTAATTTAAATAGTAATAAAATTACCTATTATTATGGATAATTATACTTCCGGTTATAATATTCAACCTTATAGTAGAGGAAGACCTTATAGTAATAATCTATATAGTGAGAGCCTCAGTAAGGCTAAAGCTTGACGTATATAACTGAAAGTAACCACTAAGGTCGTAGGGTTGAGAACCTTTATAAACCTCTTGAAGATAGATAGTAAATTAATAGTAGTTTTTTAATGTAAATTTATACAAACTTATAGGTAAATAAATCTCAGAATATTTAGCTTTATAATATATAATAAAAGGATCTTTACTATTATATACTTATAATATAATTAAATTAGCTTTAAGCTTAACTTTAGGAACTTATAGTTAGATATATTTAACTATATCTTATTAACAACCTAATATTAAGTTATAGGGAATTGGATTTTATTTACCTAAGTTTCTAGCCCCTACTAAATAGTAGCTATTTCTATATAAATATATATTATTACTAAATACTTCCTCTTAATTAGCTAGTAGGTAGTAACCTTATTACTACTCGATAGTTTTATATACTTTTTAGTAACCAGAATAAAGTTAATATAATATCTATAATTTATAAAAAGATATTATTTCTATTATATTTCATTATTTATTATAGAGGGTTAGCTATATAATAGGTAGTAAATTATCCTAATTATTCTGAAAGTAGTATATAAATATTCTTAAAATTACTTAAGCTTTCTAATTATATTATTCTGTAATTCTGCTAGTTTATAGATAGTAATTAATATTTAATAGGTATATAATATCTATCAGTCTGTAAAACTTCTTCCAAAAGTAACTTATTTAGTTAAATTCTCTATTACCTATAATAAAATAAAATATTCTATAAAGTCTGTAATAGCAATTAAGAAACTGCTAGGTATATATTTTTATCTTTATTATATTTATCTTGTTTAGTATAGAAACTTTTTCTAGTTTATTTATAATAATCTAAAGGTAATAGCTACTTTATTTCTTTATGGAGGGTAAGTTAAGAATAAAGTTGATTAATAAACTAGAGTGTAACTAATTAGATACCAGTAGGAACTTTAGGAAGTTCTTTTTAGCTTACCTTCAGATATAAATATCTCTATATATATTATAGTTATATATAAATTAGTATATACTTTATAACTATTTAGGCTAGAGAACCTAATAACTTATAATCTGTAGTATATTATTTTACTTTAGGTAGCCTATAGGGAAGAAGTTATATAGTTTCTATATTAATTTAATTTTAAGTTTATTAAGGAAAGTATTATTATTTATATTGTCTAATATCTAAAGTTTCTCTCTGAAATTCAGCTATCCTAATAATTTAATAGTATATTTAGTAATCTAAATCTTAATATAAAGATTAGAAGAAAAACTATATTTCTCCTACTAAAGTATTATGAATTTCTATTAATATAAGGAGTTTCTTTTAGTGGTATAAATTTATATTACTTATAAATTTAATTTATCTTTCAAAACTTATATATTAATAATATCTATATATCTTACCTGGAAATCTATAAGAATAATAGTATTTAGATTAATTTATATTATCTATTTCTATTATCCATCATTATTTTATTTTTTGAGAATATTTTATTTTCTTCTACAAAGAATATTAGACGTTACTATCTGGATATCTAGTTAGTATTTAAGGTAAAGGTTATATTAAGATAATATCTCTATTTATTAGCTTTATCTCTCTATAAGTTATTACTTTTTTATAAAATACTTAAGGTTCTTATAAATAGTAAGAATCTTAAACTTTCTGATACTTTATAGCTTTACCCTCTATATTTAGAAATAAGCTTATATTATAAGAAGTTTCCTATTATAAATTAGGTAATTGAATATTATAAAGGTAAGATATTGAAAGTAGAAAGCTACCGGATACCTTACTTTAATCTTATTATTTTAGATTAATATACCTCACAGGGTAAATTTCAAATAGTCAGTTTCCACTATTATTAAGATATTAGAGTTAAATATCTATAGAATTAGTTTTCTAATAAAGAGATATTTTAATATAAGAAAGGTTTCTTACTATTTTAGTTTCTAGTGGAAGAAAATAAGCTTTTAAAATAGATAGTTTAGAGATTTTATAATAATACTATATTATATTATAAAACCCTTATAGTAGTCTTTAAATCTAAGGAAACTATAAATAGGTTTTGGTAAGCTGGGGGGAAGTAAGTTAGTAATAATTTCTAACTTCTCTAAATTATAAGAGAGATTCTTTCCAGCTAATATAATAAACCTAATATACTTGAGTATAATAATAGAGAGTTAATATATTTTAGAATTTGATTTTAAGTCTATAGTAGTAAGGTAGCTAAGTATTTAGTAAACTTCCTCCTTATATTCTTTCTATAAGCTACTAATATAAATAAGAATATCTTAAATATATACTATAATAGAATTATGTAGAAACTATAATATATAGATATTAATATACTAAGCAAATATAGTGAGAATACTAGTATATCTAAAGTTATATACTATATATTTAAGGAAGTTATAAATATATTAAAAAAAACTATTTTCTTCTAATTTACTTTATTAATTTTAATTCTATAGAGTATAATAATAATATTAAGCTTAATATATCAGTAAGCTATAACTACCCTCCAGTAGGTTTTGAATATAAAAGAAAGAGGGTTATAATTCTTCTTTATAATTATATTAAGAACTCTATAATTTATATAGAAGTATATTTCTCTATTTAACTCTCTTATAAAGAGAATTAGAATATTAGTAAAGAAGCTGCTTATTTTAATAAACTACTTATTAAGTAAACTCTCTAGAATTCTCTTAAGTATTAGAAGCTTCTTCTATAATATATTATAGAGAAATATCTATAGAATATCTAGTTTCTATTTCTTATTATTAGGAATTAATAGAATATAGTAATTTACTTTTAGTTAGCTTAAAGGTAGCTAGTATATTAAGTTTAGATAGAAAAAGTCTAGGAATTCCTTTAAGATATTTACAGAAATATACTTTCTTAGGTTTATCTCTATCTTTAAGGATAATATTTTCTTAATATCCGCTAGACTGATAGATATTATCTAATAGGGGTTTAATACCTTATTAGTATATTATAAAGTATACTAATAGATAAATATAAATAAATTAGTATTAAGTAAGTAAACTAGCTGGAGTTCTTTAAATTATACTAACTTATTTTAATACTTAAGGTAAGCTATTATATTACTTTTTCGGTAGGTTATTTATTAGGCTTTAGTATTATAAATAATATAATTATTCTCTTTTTATTACTATTTAAGATATAGAAGTAAATAGAGACTTTTTATAATATAGATATAGATATTTTATATATAGTTACTAATTTTTAAAGTTTAATTTACGCCCTAGGTAGTATTAGGTAATATCTTAGTAGTATATTTCCTTATTTATCTTTTTAACGTATTAATTAGTAGGAGGTAAAGTTTCTTTATAAGGAAGATGTTAATAATAGTATAAATATTACGGTTTATATTAATAAGTATATTAATAAAGAAATCTTTATTAATTTTAATTTAAATAGTAGCTAACTACCAGTTAGTTACCTATTTCTCTTTCTGTTATTTTCCCTATTTTATTACTTTCATCTCTATTAATTTAAGAATTAAACTTTACTCTAAAGTTACATTTTTCCTGAGTTCTTACTGTTACTAAGTGAGGTAATATTATTTCCCTAGTTATTCTTAATATAATCTGAAGTAGCTTTAGCTTTTATAATCTTTATCTTAGTTGTTTTATATTCTTATATTAAATAGTTTCTATAAATATAGCTTTTCTTACTATATCTAAAATATTAGTAGGTATTTTAATAGTTTTTAGAATATTTCTTAGGGGTAAAAGAGAAGCTACTAAAGCTTTAGTATTATTATTACTTTCTACCTACTTTAGTTATTATAATATTATTCGCTATATTATAAGTAGTAGGTTTCCAGTAGGGTAGCTAATAGTAAACTAATACTTTCTTTATATACTTAAGCTTCTAAATTATATTCTGAAGTTTAAATAATTAAAGTTTATATTTTACAGAAAGGTTTACTATAATAAGTAACTTCTTAAGGTAGGAGAGTAGAATAACCTTTAGTAGGGAAATTAAAGTTATATCTAACTATATATATTCTTTAGTATTAATTAGAACTTCTTTAAATTGGGGTAGAAAGTTAGTTAGATACTAATTATTATTCTATCTAAGGTTTTATAGCTAGATAATAATATAAAGCTAGCTATTTAAATTTAGGTAACCTCTATCTAGGTAACTAATAAAACTATCTGGATTATAGACGTTCTTTAGCTTTTCTGCTATATAGAAGATTTTAAATACCTACTGGAAGCTAAGGTTTAAATAAAAGTAAATTAGATATTAATATTCATGATTACTATTAAAGAAATAGTAGTTAATTATAAGTTAAAGTTTTATTTATTAGATTTATATTTAGTATTTCTTTTACTTAATCAAAAACTTTAGAGGTAGAGAAAAAACTTTCTCTAGTAGTTAGCTATCAGTAAAAATAAAGTAATATTACTAACCTTTATAGTTAGTATTCTAATAGATATTATTCTAGAGGTTACTAGAATATTTTAATATATATTAGAGGTATTTATAATAGTAACTATCTGGAGGTTACCCTTACTATAGTATCTTTTCTTACTAATTTACATATAAGTTTATTGATATTCTGGTAGAGGGAACTTAAAATATATTATAACTACTACTAAAGTAGCTTACCTATATAGTAATTACCTATAGAGGTATTCTGGGGAATATTAATTACTTTATTATTCTTTATATTAGTTAGTTAGTTACCTATTATATGATATTAAATTCTAGAAGCTTTACTTAACTAAATTATATACTTATCTAGTGAGATACTATAGTCTACCTAATATTATTTACATAGTAAATAAAACTAAATTCTTAATATATAAAAGGCTGGATTTAGGTTTATTTAACCGAAAGATAGCATAAAATACTATTTATTTAGAACTAAAAAGTAATAAAGAAACTTTTATAAGTAGATAGAAAAGTCTTTATATAAAATATTATATAAAGCCCACTAGAGCTCCACTCAGGCAAGAAGGTTAACTTTAGATACTAAAGTATAATCCTAGCTGGATATCTAGATATAACTTATAATAAAAATATTATTATTTTTATCAATATCTTTTATATCTAGAATAATAATAAATTTTAGTTAGAATATTATATTATTATTACTAATAAAGAAATTATTAATGAAAAAATATATAGTTTTACTATTTTAATATTAGTGGAAATAAATACTTAATTATCAGGCTGGATTTATACTAAGTAATAAGATCTCTGAATAGGTAGGTATTATACTATATAACTATTTAAACTTATCTTTCTCCTCACTTAGCTGCTACTCTATATTAGTATTTAAGCTTCGCCACTTAAAATAACTATTATTTTAAATACTAATATTCTCTTATAGGGAACCTAATAGGCTCCTAATATCCCTCCTCTCTACTGTAGCTTAATATAATCTCCCCTCTAAGAAATTCTATCTTCAGAACCTAACTACTAAAGTTTAGTATAAAGAAGTAATATTCTACTTCCCCTCTAATATTCCTTATTAGTTAGGATCTAGAAATCTATTTTAAGCTTTATATCTTAACTTCCTAACGTTAGATCCTAATTAATATCAGCCTCCTAAAATATATTCTAACTATAATTATATTTTAGTTAACCTAATATCCCCCCTAAGGTAATCTATCTTTCTTAACTATAAAGATATTAGAAAAACTTCTTCCTTACTCCTAATTATAAAGATTTTATATTTATTATATTTATAATTTCTCCTCTCTTTAGAGATATCCTCCTAAATATCTTCTAGTAACTACTAATAAGTTTCTTATTCTTTTCTATTTTATAAGATATTATTTTTAATATCTAAATTTAGATATTATTTACTTTATAGTTTTCTTAACTTTAGAAAACTATATTATCCTTTATATTATTTTTATTATTCTCTCCTAATAACCTCTAAATAATCTCTTTATTATTAAATTATATTATTCTCTATCTTAGTGAAACTCTTAACTACTTATAGCTAAATAAAAACTATTTTTATTATTTAATTTCTTAATCTTATAGATATAACTATTATTTTCTTTTATTAATAACTTTATTTTCAGAATACTAATAATAATAATAATAATATAATATTTATTCTTACTACTATTAGTATCTTACTTCTACCTCTTCCTCTTATTTTAAAGAAGAAAGTAACTAAATTTTCTTATATTACTTATAAATAGCTACCTACTAATAGCTTTAATAATAATAATAACTTTAATCTTATATATTCTATTTTCTACTATTACTATCTCTATCTTTTAGCTAGCTGGAATCCCTAAAGTTTTACTTTAATATCTTACCTCTATTATAAAACTACTAATAAATTTCTATAGCTTCCTTATCCTTATTATTCTAACTATTTTAAATACTAATAATAAATATTTTTATTATATTACTATATATAGTAAGAAGTATATTCTAGTATATCTTTATTCTCCCTCTTATAAGCTACTTTTATAGCTAAGAATTTCTTTCTGATATTTCCTAAATTACTTATATTACTACCTCTTCTACCCTAATTCTCTATTATCTTTTTAATAATTTTTTATTAGAGTCTAACCTCCTTACTACTACTTATAAAACTAAGGTAATCTTTTATATTTCTAACTTCTAATATCTTCCTACTAACTAATTCTATAGGAGAAACTTACTAAGATATAGACTGCAGCTAAAAAAACCCTCCAGACTAAAGCTTCCTATACTAATAAGTTTAACGTTAAATATAAAACTAAAAATAAGGAAGCTAAGTAGCTAACCTGTAAATAGTAAGTTATAACTACTAAAACTATAACCTTTATTACTTTATAGTAAAACTACTTCTTAGAGTAAAGCCTCTAAGTTATTACTATCTTTCACTTAGTATAAAAGATACAGAATTACACTATTAAAATCCAGATTACTACTCTTATAAGTTTCTAGACTACTTTTCGAAAGTAATTTTTAACCTATTCTTATATTATTAATATCCTTTTTCTCCTCCAGTATTCCTCTAGTAACTCCCTCTCTCTTAATATTCTTAATATAGTATACTAGTAACCTTAATTCCTATTTACTTTCTCCTAAGAATTCTAATAAGAAAAGTAATAATAATAGTAATAATACTAATAGAAGTAATAATAATAATAAAACTACTTAATCTAGTTCCCCCGCTCCCCCCCTAATATTCTATATTTATATTTCTTTTAGGCTTTAATTACTATTTTTGAGTTTATTTTATTTCTCTCTAACTTTCAGACTTAATATAAACTTCCCAGTTTTATCTTACTAATAACTTAACTTTATTATTCCTCCTATAATCTACTAATAATATTTTAGATACTTATTTTATATTTAGATCTTAACTTTTTTAAGATATAATATTAAGATCCCTATAAATTTTCCTCTACTCTATATTCTTTCTACTTAACTAAATACTATTAATTCCTTTAAGATTCTTTATAATTTACAATATAGTTAACCTTATATATATTATCTCCTAGATTTGTAATAGAAACTACTTGGAACTCTAATAGTTCTTCTCTATATTCTTCTAACTAAAATAAAGAAAAAATATTATAAATCTAATATCTTTTTTCAAAGTTAAGTTTAAATATTTATTCCCTATTAACTATCTATATTATTCTAAATAACTTTAAATATTTATTAGATAGCTTCTTAGCTAGTTATTTTTACTTAATAGTCTTAGTAGATAGTAATATATAATTACTAACTTTAAAATCTAACTACCCCCTTCTCTTATTATACTATTTTATATATTCCTTATTTACCTCCTCTAGTAAAATTTTAAGCTACTTATAATATAACTAAAAATATCTTACTCTCTCCTCCACTATTAAGATAATTTTAAGTTTAACCCCCTCTAGGATATTATTATAAGATCCTATTAGTAAATAACCTATTAAGATATCTACTAATATTACTCTAATAATATTATAAATAAAAATATTATAGATAAACTTAGCTATAAGTAACTACTTTACTTAGGTATCCTAATTAAAATTAACTATTACTCTCAGGAAATATTCTATATTCTAATTTTAATACTCTATTTAACTATCTATTTAGAAGTAATATACTATACTTAATTTCTACTTAATAGCTAGTAGGTAAGTAATAAGTATCTAAAATCTATTTATAAATAGTAATTTGTAATCTAATATAATAATCTGAGAGATTCTATATTTTAGGAGAATATTATTTACTAGTAAGATTACTAATTTATTTACTATTAAGGATTCTCTAGTTAGTAAGTAAAAAGTATATTTAGTAAATTAGTTAATAATTACTAGAATATTATTATAATTTTTCCCTAAGAACTTTATTAATTTAGGTAATTTAGTAATAAAATCTATATTAATATATTATTATAAGCTATTAAATATTAGTAAAAATATTAATATACTATATAGGAAGTAATATTTAAGTTTTAATCTTTAGTATACTATATATTAAGATATATATTCTATAATATCCTTTCTTATTAACTTCTATTAGTATATCTAACCTAACTTCTTAAATATCTTAATAACTTTTAGATACTCTCTTAGGAGTTTATTATAAAAAACTATTAGTAAATTAATTTAAAACTAGAAACTATCTGGAATTACTAACTTACTTTAGAATCTCACTCTTCCCTTATTATTAAGAGACTATTTACTACCGCTTAATTATAATTTCTCTCCTCCCCTTATAATAGCTTCTTTTTATATCTCTTTAATTTCCTTTTTTAATATTCCTTCTAATCTCTCTAGAATAAGATCCTCAGAATTTATTTAAGACCCTTAGTTTTAGAGGGATATTATTACTATTCAGTCTAGAAACTAACTTAGGAAATCTTTAAGGAAAACTATTTTAATATTTTAAATCTCCCCCTCTATTAGTTAGTAGTTAAGTTATCTAGAGAGATTATTAACTAAATTTTACTTTCTTAGCTAATAGTTAATAATATAATTAAATAATAATATATCTTATAAGAATCTTACTTATTTACTATTCAGCTGAAGTTTTATAGTTAAATACTAATAATCTAAATAATTAATAATAAAGATAATTTTATATTAAGAATATAAAAAATAATATCTCTATATAAATATTATTTTATAAATAGCTAGTAATTTTACCTCTAATATCCTATATCTTAACTCTACTCTCCTTAATTTCTATAAGAAATATATTAATAATTACTATTTATTCTCCTCTAACTAAATTACTATTATCTCTATAGTAAAATCTGAAGTATCTATCTCTATCTAGATTAGTAGAATTAAGTTAAAATAATATAAAATAGAAGCTTTAATAAACTTTTCTCTTAAGTTCTTAAAAACTTCTATTACTCTAGAAGTTATTATATTTTCCCTCTTTACTTACTTAGTTAGTTTATTAGTAAGTTTAGTATTTACTATAAAGTAATTCTAAATAGATTTATTATAAAATTCTGTAAATCCTAAGAAACTTTAAATCTTTCTAATACTAATAGATATTAATTATTCCTTAATAGCTACTATTCTCTCCTCCTCTATAGTAATATGATTAGGAGAGATTATAAAACCTAGAAATTTAATAGTCTGTATATAAAATTTATACTTCTCTAGATTAATATAGAGCCTCACAGTAGATAATTAGCTAAATATCTCCTTTACTACTTTTATATACTTCTTTTTTATTTTTATAAAAATTAGGATATTATCTAGGTAAATAATATAGATAATATCTATAAGGTCCACTAGAATATTATTAATATATACTTAGAAGGTCGCTAGGAAATTAATAAGTCTGAATAGTATAATTTAATACTTAAAATATCTATACTATATTCTGAATACTATCTTCTATTTATCTTCCTTCTATATATATATTTAGTAGTATATATCCTTCAGATTTCGTTTAGTAAACTATAAGGCTCCCTCTAGTTAGTTTAAGATCTTACTAATAAGAGGTAGAGGTATTCAGTTCTTAATAGTGATATTATTAAGCTCTCTGTAGTCTATATATAGCTTCAGTTTACCTCCTTTCTTTAGGATAAATAGGACCAGTATCTCTACTAAACTTTAAGATACTCTAATTTATCTTTTTTCTAGTATTAATACTAAATATTATTATAATTTCTCTAGTTCTTTCTCTATAAGAAGGTAGATAGAATTCTATAGGAGCTTCTTATTTTCCTCTAGCTTTATTATATATATATAAATATTCTCTTCTATTAGTATACTTACCTTCTTTATATTGAAAATATAGGCTTACTTTTAGTATTCTAGTGGTAACTAGATATTTCTATCTTTCTTCTTATTTATATCTCCCCTAGGTTACTACTATATAGCTTACTACTTCCCCTCTATTAATATTAATAAGGCTAAGATTATTAGTATATATTTAGATTACCTCTTAGTTTTATTAATTACCTTAGCTTTATATATTAGTTTAATATTACTAATAGCTAAGGGATAAATCCAGTCTAGAGTTTTCTACTTTAGGTTTAATCTTACCTCTCTACTTGAGGGGATCCCTAGGATAATATTATATTTACTAGTTTTACTTACTTAGAATATATAAGATTTTATTCTTATTATATTAAGGTTATCTGTAATTTTTATAACTATAGTATATATTCTATACTTAGATACTACTCCCCCCTAGAGACTTAATATCTTTAGTTTTCTACTAACCTCTATAAGTTTAGTATTATATAATATATTCTAACTTAGGATATTCTTATTAGCCTCCAGATTAATAAGTACTTTCCCCTTCTTCTAACTCTTTTCTATATAGACTAATATCTCAGCCTTAAAATATCAGTAGAATTCTAAATCCTATAGTATTTAAATATTATTAACTTTAGTTACCACTAAATAATAGAATCTTCCTATATATTTAGGTTCCTTATATATATAGTATATATCTTCTTTATACTAGTAAAATATATAGTTTATCTTATTATAGTTATAATATTTTAGAAGCTTCCTGGAGGCTATAATTCTAGCCTGTGGGATATCCTCTTACTTAATCTCAGGCGATATAGTTATAGTAGTAGACTGCTTCCTAGACTGATTCTTACTATTTATCTTTCTAGTAGGAATTACTATTAGTATTATTAATAGTCTGCAGCTTCTCTACTTTAGTATCCTATAGGTAGAATCTATTAGAATTAACTTACTTATAGATTATTTAATAGTTTCTACCTATTGAGTAGTATAATTTAGTTTCTAGTAAGTTACTAAGAGGCTCCTAATTATAATTACTCTCTTTAATTTTAGTAGTAAGTAGTTAATAATATTAATAATATAGAGCCTCTCTAGCTGAGTGTTTAGATATTAAATTTTAATAACCTTATAGATATTAATAAACTACTAGTAGATTTAGCTAACTTTCTACTATATAGTGTCTAATTAGGTGGATATAGTAATAGCTTTAGTATTAATATTATCTATATTTAATTTAAGTTATTTTTCTATAGCTAACTAAGTGATCTACTTAATATTATTATTATATATAATAGAGATTTATTTAATTTAGTAGTAGGAGGTAATATTCTTGAGGTATAAGTTTATATATTAAACTTTATCTTTATCTACTGTAAAATTATCTTCTACTATAGTAAATTATCCTTTAAGTTTAAATAGGAAGTTATTAAGGTTAAACTAACTATCTCTCTTATAATAAATAAAAGTAAGCTATTTTACTAAGAAATCTCCTCTCTACTTTTTAGACTCCAGATTAGGAATAGTAAGATTCCTAATAATCCTCTCCTTTATATTTTTTCCTCTTCTTAAAACTATTAACTTCTCTAACTTCTATTTCTTTCTTAATTTTATTATTTCTTCCTTAATTAATTAATTAAACTCTATTTTAGAAAGGTTATTATTATTCTGGGGGAGTTACTACTCCCTAAGGTTATTAATATTACTATTAGTTACTATAGGGGTTAGTTTTCTACCTATATCTAACTCTCCTAAGTTATTAATAGTATACTATATTTAGGTGATTTATGTATATAACGTTATTATAATCCTACTAATTAGTATACCTAAAAGTAGGTAGAAATTTGAATATATTAGGCTGGGTTTATACTAAGTGATAGGATCTCTAAATAGGTAGATATTATATTATATAACTATTTGAACTTATCTTTCTCCTTACTTAGTTGCTACTCTATATTGGTATTTAAGCCTCGCCGCCTGGAATAACTATTATTCTAGGCGTTAGTGTTCTCTTATGGGGGACCTGATAGGCCTCTAGTGCCCCCCCTCTCTACTGTAGCCTAATATTAATCTCTTTTAAGGTTATTTATCTACTATATTAGACATTTATCAAGTTTCTTAATATTCTCTATTATTAGGTTCTTAATATTATACTATAATAGAGAGGTGAAAGTATACTTCTAGTTAATATATAGAAGTTATATATACTCCTTATACTTATTATTTATTATATATTAGTTTTACGGTTTTAGATATATAGTTAATAAGTTTAAATTTCTTACCTTATTCCTTTTAGGTAAGAATAATATTACTATTATTCTTTAGAATAATTATACTTCTGTTGAATATAAGGGGTTTATATTATATGAATATTAACCTCAGTTTAGCTTTAAATTTCGCTTACTGAAGCTTTTTCTTTTTCTTTATATTAAGTTTAGGTAAATAGAATCTAAGGATATTATTTATTTATATACCTATAATGTTAGAATATAGATTATTAAGTCTAGAGATTATAAGATATAGATTATATAATAAGGTTTCTATTTATAGTTCGTTTTTATAGTAGCTAGAGTATATTATATACTAATAGATATCTAATTCCGCTAGGCTATATAATACGTTATTTATAATAATAGTTATATTAAAGGTTTCTAACTATTTGAATTATATACCTCTTGGGGCTCCATTTAGGTAGTTATATCTAATAGTTAGCTTTTACCTTATATATTCTACAGATAAGCTAAAGCTAAGAAACTATTTAAATGAAGAAAACCTTAGGTGGTAAGTATAGTTAGTTAATATAATAGCTAATAAATAAAGAAGGTATATTATTAAGGAAAAATATAAGCTTATATTTATTATAGTTACTTTTTCAGAATTATAATTAGTTAGTATATAATACCAGCAGCCAGCTAGCTATATTTATTACTAGCTATTAATAGTTACTAGCTATTTATACCTATTAGTAAGTATTACCAGCTGGTGGTAGTTACTATACTTAGTTTCACAACCGGAAAGTATACTATAACTACCGGTTGTGGTTGCCTGTTGCAGAATTCGAACATACTATACTTACCAAAATAGTAAATACCAGCCAGACGTTAAACTTCTACGTTAAATGGAAGTTAAATTATAATGATAATAATATCCTCTGGATGAAGGTTATATAAACTTATAGGTAACGTTATTAATATAAGGTAATTTAGTATTATTTTTACTTCTATTTATATTTAGATAATACTTTAGAGGTAGATTATTATAGAAGTTACCTTCTTAAGTATTATTAATAGTGTGAATATTCGATAATAGCTGATTTATTAGATTATTAGTAACTATATAAAGATTTTAGCTTTTTCCTAATTATTGAAGCTTTTAATAACTTACTGTAACTTTTTATATAGTATATTATCTTTGCTTTTGACTTTACTAATAAAGTGGAGGCTGAAGATTCTTTTACCATGAGATTTGTAGATATTAAAGTATTTAAGGTAAAGTATAAATTTTGCTAGTAGAATGTCCTTCTTTATAGTATATAATGTCTGAAAAAGCTCTCCTGGTATTTTAATGAGGTTATATTAGTAACGTTTGATAGTTTTAGTAAGTATTTCTACTTCTTTTATTAATAAATAGATATTATAGTAAATATTCTTTATGAGGTTGGCTTGTGTAATAAAGGTTATATTTTTATATAGTTTTCTTAACTAGTTTAGCTTCTTTTTATTTGATATTACTATTAATATTCTCTCTTTATTCAATATTTATCTAGTAGTTAGTTATTATAAAGTTTCTAAGTTTCTACCTTTTTGGTATATAGTTAATAATATAGCTTAACTACTATTAATCTGAAGGTATTAGGTTTACTATCTATCTTTATTTAGAATCTTTTACCTTATATCTATAGTTGTATTTAAACGTTTTACTCTACATATACTTCTAACAGTGAATTATAAAAAACTTTAAAGAAATTAATAGTATTTAGTTAAGTGGAAGGGATATAAAATAGAGGAAAACTTATAGGAATTTTAATATTATATCTTAAAAGAGTTAAGATCTAAGTATAAAGTAAGTATTTATAGTATTATTAGTAAATTATAAGAGGAGTAATAAAGTTAAGTTATTAGTAAGATAAAACTAGGAAGTTTATATTAAACCTAAAAACTAGAGAAAAATAAAATAAGTCTGAAAATTAAATTCTAAAAAGAATATAAATATAGAATATTAAAAAGGGAGTGGGAGGGAACTAGATTAAGTAACTTTATTATTATTATCACTTCTACTAACATTATTACTATTATTATTACTTTTTTCATTAGAATTCTTAAAGGAGGGTGAATAGGAATTAAAATTACTAGTATACTATAATAAGAATATTAAGAGAGAGGAAATTACTAGAGGGATACTGGGGGAGGAAAAAGATACTAATAATATAAGAATAAGTTAAAGATTACTCCAGAAAAGTAATTTAGAAGCCTATAAGGGTAGCAGTCTAAACTTTAATAGTATAGATTTATACCTCTTATATTAAATAAAAAGTAGCAGTAATCTAGAGGCTTCACTCTAAGAGGCAGTTTTACTATAAAGTAGCAGAAGCTATAACCTTAGTAGCTATAACTTAGTATTTATAGGTTAGCTATTTAGCTTCCTTATCTTCAGTTTTACATTTAATATTAAACTTATTAGTATATGAAGCTTTAGCCTAGAGAGCCTTCTTAGCTACAGTCTATATCTTAGTAAGTTTCTCCTATAAAATTAGTTAGTAAGAAAATATTAAGAGTTAGAAATATGAAAAATTACCTCAGTTTTATAAATAATAGCGAGGAGGTTAAATTCTAATAAAACATTATTAAAAAGATAATAGAGAACTAGAGTAGAAGAAATAGTAATATAAGTAGCCTAGGAAATATCAGAAAGAAATTCTCAGTTATAGAAGCAGCTTATAAGAGGGGGAATAAGAATATACTAGAATATACTCCTTACTATATATAATAATATAATAAGAATACTTATTACTAATATCTAAAATAGTTAGAATAATAAGGATAGAGAAGCTATAGAAACCTATTAGTAATCTTATAGTAGAAGTAGGATATTAAGGTAGAATCCTAAGGATTCTAGCTAACTAAGAGATAGAAGTAGTAATAATAAGAAATAGAATATATAAAATTAGTGTTATTATTATTATTAAAGTTATTAGTAGGTAGCTACTTATAAATAATATAAAAAAATTTAGTTACTTCCTTCTTTAGAGTAAGAAGAGGAAGTAGAAGTAGGATATTAGTAGTAGTAAAGATGGATATTATATTATTATTATTATTATTAGTATCCTGAAAATAAAGTTATTAATAAAAGAAAATAGTAATTATATCTATAAAGTTAAGAAATTAAATAATAAAAATAGCTTTCATTTAGCTATAGGTAGTTAAGAGTTTTATTAGGATAGAGAATATATAATTTAATAATAAAGAAGTTACCTAGAGGTTACTAAGGGAGGATAATAGAAACAGTATAGAGGATAATATAATTCTCTAAAATTAAGAAAACTATAAAGTGAATAATATCTAAATCTAAATACTGAAAATAATATCTTATAAAATAGGAAAGAATAAGAAACTTATTAGTAGTTACTAGAGAATATTTAGAAGGATATCTCTAAAGAAAAGAGAGACTATAAATATAATAAATATAAAATCCCTATAGTTAGAAGTGAGAAAGAAGTTTTTCTAATATCCCTATAACTAAAGAAGATAGATTATTTTAGGGGGAATATTAAGTTAACTAAAATATTACTATAATTAGAATATATTTTAGGAGGCTAATACTAACTAGAACCTAATATTAGGAGGCTGAAATATAGAGTTTAGAATAAACTTCTAGATCCTAACTAATAAGAAATACTAAAGAGGAAGCAGAATACTACTTCTCTATACTGAATCTTAATAGTTAGATCCTAAAGATAAAACCTCTCAGAGGAGGAATTATATTAAGCTATAGTAGAGAGGGGAGGTATTAGGAGCCTATTAGGTCCCCTATAAGAGAATATTAGCGTCCGGAATAATAATTATTCTAAGTAGTAAAATTTAAATACTAGTGTGGAGCAGCAGCTAAGTGAGGGGAAAAATAAGTTCAAATAGTTATATAACGTAATATCTACTTATTTAGAGATCCTATCACTTAGTACAAACCCAACCTGACAGTAATATATATAACTATATTTAGTTATATATAATATATATTAGATTTTACCTTCTAATTATATATAGTAATTAAGAGTTTCATAATACAGAGAGGCTATTAGGTAAAATATATATACTATAATAATTCTATATATTTTAAACGTTAAGATATCTATTATAAATATATTAATTTTAACACTTAAGAGAGCTAATTAGTAGATTACATAATATAATACTCTTCAGGTGGAAGCTAAAACTTATAATCTATAAAATCACCTTTATTCTAAAGTAGCTATTTAAAGAAATCTTAAGTTAGAGGTTTCTTAAAAGCCTCTTATATAGGATTTTCCTAAGGTAAAAAGAATAAAATAGCTACAGTAATATCTGAAATCAGTATTTTGGAGGTTTTAATTACTCCTGGTATTTTTAATAGGTTTACATCTATAAAGTTAATTTATTCTAAGAAGTTTTAACTTCCCCCTCAGGCTACTGAAATTATTTATACTAAGAATATTATAAACCTCTTACAGAAAATTCTAAAGGTCTATATAGCTATTTATAGCCTCTACTTAGTAAGAATTTAAGAATATTAATATAAATATTTAAATTAAAGTTATATAATAATTTAGATTTCTAAGTATATAAGTAAGATATTTCAGTATTAATATTACAGTATAGGAGAGAATTCTACTATATAGGTAACTAAGTTCTATAATTACTTTAATATTATAGATAATTTCTATCTTTAGTATATAGCTACTATATATTATAATATATTTCAGTTTTCTAAATTTAAAAACCTTATAATAAGGATAGTAACTAAAATATAATTTCAAAAGTAGTAAGATACTATATATAACGCTTAAGTAGTTAGCTATACTTTCTCTATTATAGGGATATTTTTGGTTAATACTTTTGTACTTTTGCTAATTTACTTACTAATTAAAATATATACCTAAGGTTATATACTTATAGTTTATAGTTAATTAAATATAATATTACTAATATAACGTTATTTTAACTATTATAAAAGCTATATAGTAACTTTCTAAAGTTTTTTATTAAGGTAAAATTAACTATAAATTACTTAATGCTACCTTAGAGGCTACAGATAGTAACTTAAATTATTGAGATATTAAGAAATATTTTAATAACTTAAATAAATCTTTATACTTTCCTAAATATAGTGGAATCTACCTACTTTTTTATTATTATTATATATCCTTATTACTTATATATAAAAACTAGATACTAAATACTATAATAAAGAAGAGAATGAAATAGTAAATAACTTTAGATCTACATTTCCGAAAGAGAATTTAAGGTTTTAGATAATAGTAATTATATAGTTAGCCTTCCAGCTAAAGTAGCTATAATACTATATAATAACCTTACTATATAGAGAAATCTCAATAGTATTCTCTCTAAGATTTATTGATTTTTAATTTAGGTATCTTAGTTTATATTCTTTAAGATACTAAGTATTTTATAATTCTCTAAGAAGCTTCCTCTGGAGATTATATTTAATATAATATTGAATTAGTATTTATTAAAAGCTATAAATATACTAAAATGTATATTATAATTTTGAAACGTAAGGAGGTTAAGCTATATCTTTATAATATTACGTTTTATATTTGTCTAGCTATAAATCTTATTTCCTTTTAATAGTTATAAAAGTAAGTGTTAGTTTAATCGTTAGGGTAGTTGCATACTATATGTAATCTTCTTATATAGATGCAAACTGGTGTTCTGGTTATTAGTTCTTATTATTACTATATTATATAGTATATGGTGCTATATAAAGCTCTAGATTTATATTATAGTAATTACTTACTAATTACTATACTATTTAGCTATAGCTGGCGTCAGATACTAGGTATCTGTAGCTAGTAGGCTATAGAGGATATACTATTATATATATAGCAGTATATATAGTTACTATATACCCTCTAGTATAATATAACTAATATTAGTAATTTTTCTTTTAACTATATATTCTGGTATCTATCTATTTATATAAAAAATAGTATCTTTTATAATCTATATATTTTTGCCTAAATAATATCTAAATATCTCTTTATCTACTTTACTTAAGTTACTTATCTCTCTATTTAAATAGTTATATAGTTTAAATTAATAAATCTCTTAAGAGTGTAGTTTAGAGTGCCTTTTATAAAGATATTAATAATATTATTATCTCTGTTAATTCATTATACTTTATAAAGCTTATAGTATTTATATAACTATCTTAATATTATAATATTTAATATTAGATACTTCTCTTTAGTGGTATTAAGCTTTATAAGGTATTTATAAAGTAAGTATAAGTTAGTATATATAATAGTTAGAATCTGAGGAAGTTTATAATACTGAAGGATCTTCTTAAGTAATATAGCTATACTGTAGGTAAAGTTTCTACTAGCTACTATAATATAAATCTCTAAAGTAAGTATACTTCTAGTAACTTTTATATTTTTAGTAAATAAGTAATATATAAGGTTATTATAGAAGTTAAACTAGCTATTACTAGTTATAGTATTTTAGCTTAGAATTATTATGAATTCCAGTTAAAATAAGAAGTTAGTATTATGAGTAAAAAAACTATTAATAAAAGTATTAATATATATATCAGAGAGATTAAGTAATATAAAGTTAAGGTTTCAGTTAAGACATTCTATTTCCTATTTAAGTTATTTATTAAGTGTGGCAATATTAGTACTTAAAGGTTATTATTTTTATACTATATATAAGAAGTTAAATAGAGCCTCTAGTTAGTATATAGAAGTAACATATGTATTATATATATATTATTTAATATATACCTTCTTAAGTATCTTAGGTGTAATATATATATTAATAAGAACTAGCTTTTTACCTTTAGTACTTTTAGTGTAGGTAGAGGTAATGACTATAAAGTAATAGAATATGTTTATTAAATATAAGGGGTATAGTTTTTAAGAGTATAATCTTAGGTGTTATCTTAAATAAGGTTTTTTAAGCTTTTTATCCTCTTAGCGAGAGAATACTATATTAGAGAGACTAAGGATATTATTAATTTACATACTAATAAAGTTAAAGATATTATCTTAAGTATATTAGATAGGGGATATAGGCTATATATTAAAAATTCTATTTATAACTAGTTCTTATAATATATAAAGTAAGTTACTTACTAATAGGTTCCAGCCTTAGTGAGGTTATAAAGTAGTTTAATAATGATTATTATAAGATTTGGAGGATACTATCTTTTAAGATATAAAGGCAGTTTAACTATAATATACCTTATAAGCTTTATTTTAGCTTAAATGTAAGTTTAATTAATATTATAAAGCTATATTATTATACTTTCTTACTGGAGGAGAGTTAAGATTATAGCCAAAATTAACTATTAGCTGCTTTCTTAAATTATTAGTAATTATATTGAATTTTCGAATTTAGTATAGTCTCTAAAGTTTTAGATTATAAGTCTTAACGTTTTATATATTTTCTTAGTATCTTTATTCTTAACCTTATTAATAATATAAAACTTAAAGTATTTATAATCCTTATGGAGGATAAGGTTATATTAAATAATCTTTATAATATTATTATTAATAATACTTTTAACCTCCTTTTTAAATAATGTTTTAAATAGTAAGCTAGATATTATAATTATACTTTTTACGTAGAGAGTAAGTAAGAATACTAGATCTAACTGCTTCTGAGCTATAAGGTATACTATAAAATAAGGTTTTTAGCTAAACTCTGAAGATAGTAAACTAACTATATATTTATAAGTTATAAAACTTAGAGCTTCCAGTTAGATCTAAGGTTTATATATTAAAGGTAGTATATTATTAACTACTAGAGGGGGGAGGATATTGTTATGTCTTAAGGTAGAGATAATATAAGGTATTAGCTATATATTTAGAGTTTTAGAAATAGCTGCAGATAAAATTAGAGTGGTTATATAGAATTGTGGGTTTCTATTTACTATTAGGTTACTTAGAGACTTTTAGCCTAACTGAAGGTTAGTATATAAAGCTATAAATACTAGCTTTCGTAAAGCTATAGCTTTAGCTATATTATTATTAATCTTTTCTTTATTAGTTTTGAAATACTATTTTATAGCTATTAATTAAAACTCATAAAAGCTACAAGATAGCTTAAGAATATAAATTTTACTATAGATAGTAAATAGAGGATATAGTTTTTACTAATCTTTTTTCTCTTACTATATATATATAAGAGTTTAGAGCAGAAAGGTTATAATATAAAAGATATTAAGGCTATTATATATTACTAAAGTAATATTAATAGTATATTTAGTATACTTATAGCAAACCTCCTTTATAGCTTTATATACAGCTTAAACCTAGGTAATAATATTTAGAGAGGAAGCTAAATCTTCCATAAGATGTAAGTATACCCTAAATATAAGAAGTATAAATATAAGACTATTTAGGCTAGTAATATTATTAATTACCTTATATACTGCCTGAAGGAATACCTCTTAAGTAGCAGTAGGAAGCTTTATATAGTAAATCTTATATATATAATAGAGAAGTATATAGTAATACTTAATTTTACTAATACTATTATATATTTTGATAAGTATAATATAGACTGTTAAGTTTATAGTTTTTACCTCTAATTTAAAGTTCTTAGATTATAAAGTTATATTTACGTTAGTAGCAATAACGTTAGGAGGACTTTAGTATATATTAATGTTATATATCTTAAAAGCTTTTTATTTTACTTTCGCTAAGATATTAGGTATAAAATGAGTGGTATTAAATACTGTAGCAGTATTAATAATATAGAGTATTTTGCAGTGATTAATATACATAATATTAATAATAATCTTAAAGTTAAAGTTAATATTACCCTAATTAGTAAATTAGAATTGTAAGAAAGCTATACTATATATTTAGCAGTAATAGTAATACCTCTTCAAGATTTTGAGAGTATACTATTTAACTAGATATTCCACCTTATTAAGAATATTATAGAGGTATACTACAGCTGGATATAGTAATAAAGGTTCTATATTTTTATCTCTATAAGATATATAAAAGTAATTATTCTCTCCTTATCAAGAAATATCTATAGATACTTCTATTTTTAAATAATAAGTATAATTTTTTTACCCTGGTGGATCTTATTATAGATATTATTAAACATAATACTAAGGTAATTTGTATCTATAAGGTAAAGTAGAAAGGATATATTATAAGGAACTATATAAAATATAATAATATTAAGTAGTGTAAATATAGTAACTATTTTCAATATTATAATAAAAGTAGCTTCTCTAAAGTATATTATAACTAGTTTACCGTATAGAGGTATAAAAGTAATAAAGAGAATAACTAACTACTTTAATATAGTAAACTGAAAGTATCTAGTAATTAAGAAGCTGGTAGTATTTAAATTAAATAGAATACTTTAAAATATAGTATTTAAGTAGTAGCTCTTAAGTGTAAAGATATATATAGAGATAGTAATATTATTTATAAGTTTGCTGTTATTAGTAATACTTTTAGTAAGGATATAGACTACTACCTAATCTTAGAGAATTCTAATGATTTTACCTCTATTTAGAGTAATAAGCTTTTTACTGTAAAATAATATAGAAAATACCCTTAAAATAGATTTAGTAGAATAGTCCTTTTTAAAGTTAATATCTATATAATATTATATAATAGTATTTTTATTAGAGTTACCCTCTAGCGGAATTTTAGGGCTATTATTATTAAGGTTATTAATATCTTTATAATTTATAAGAAAGATTTAGTATACTACTATGAAATATATCTTGAAGTTAGTAGTTAATTTATATCTATTATATAAGGTATTTCTCTTCTTAACAGTATACCTTATAAACTAGTAACTGAATCTACTATATATATAGTATTTTTAATTAGTATAGCTATATATAGATATTAAAGGTAAGTAATAGCTATCTAAAGTATAAAGCTATATATATATAGAAATATAACTATAATCTTAAGGGTTACTTTAAGGTAAGTTATATATATAGTTAGTCTAAAGTTAGTCTCTAGCTACCTTTTAGTGGTTACTTTTAGAATTTTAAATATATTATACTTTTTAAATTAATAAGATATTACTTATAGTAGATTGTAACTAGTTATAGAGACTCTAGGTAGTTAATATAAAGCTAAAGAAAGCTAACTAGCATTCTAATATACTGTAGTATATACTTATAAGCTGGGGGTAGAGGATATTATCTATTTAGATTTTAGTAGGAAAAGCTTTTTAGATATATATAAGCTTTAAGATTAGAAGCTTAAGAACCTTCTTTTTACTTTTATTAGGGTTTTTAGTAATAATATTTAAAAAGATAATATTTTACCAGTTAGAGAGGTAAAGCTATTAATTCTTATTATTCTTAAAGTAATTCTTAACCTATTAGACTATTTAGATAAATATTAGGTTAATAGTTAAGTTACTTAAGTAGTTAAAGTAAAACTTAAAAATATTATCTTTAATTATAATTAAAAAGAGCCTTACCTATAGATATTATAAGATACCAAACTTAAAGTAGTAATTATAAAATATATAGATTTTCAACTTAAGGATATTATAGAGGCTTCCACTATATTTTATACTTTTATTATATAGCTTTATCAGGTTTATAATATACTTAGTGGATATACTATTAAAAGAAGTAGCAGTGGCAATATATAGAGGATATTTATAATACCTAAGTTAATTTTAGCTGCAATCTTAATAGTTCTCTTAATAGTCCTCTTAGCAGTTCTCTTAACGTTAGAGAGGCTTTAAGATAGAGGAATAAGAGGCTGGTAAAACTAACATTTATAGTGGAGATCTCTTATTTTACGCTATAGGTATATAAGCTACCTATATAAACTATAAGTATCTCCTTTTCACCACTTATAGTGAAAGTACCGCTAAGGTTACAGTCTCAACCTTAATTTAAATCTATAGGAGGACAATATAGAATACTATTTAGTAGATATTATATTATTAAGAAGATTAGGGAAGCATTTTAAGTTAGCCTTAAGAGTTAGATATTATTTACTGATCTTTATAATATCTTTAAGAATCTATATATTAAAGTCTTTTTAGTTAGTAAATCGTGGAAAATAGATATAAATATAGCTGCTAGTAATCAAAGTCTTTACCCTATAGTTTATAAGATAGTTTCTAAAATAGTATACAACCACTATATAGCTTAGTTACTATATTATTTCAAGCTAATTCTTAAAATCACCCTAGAATATTTAAAAAAGCTTTTAGCTATATATCTCCAGCTTTTTATATAAAGCTAAATAGTAAATAATATAGTTAGAAACTTATATAGTATCATTCAGTATAATATAAGTATAGTTAATATCTTGGATCTTCCCGAATAGCTTAATATCTAAGTAGTACAAGATCTTTATAAATATAATAATATCTATATAAGCTATTATTATAGAGGCGGAGGTAGAGGTATTTAATAATAGTATCTTAGCTTTAAAAGCTATATTAGATATTATTATAAAGGCTATAGGGATGTAAGGTAAGAGAGAATGATTAATTTAGTTAGATTTATATAGAGAGAGGTAGGAGAAGAGTCTTTAAGAGGCTATATTAGTCTCTTAAGGAGTTAAGGCTAGAGATACTATAAATCTCTAATACTAAACTCTGGTGAAACTTAAAAGTAGTTATTATATTTGCTAAATATACTCTAGTTATTAATACTGAGAGCCTAATCTTAAGTTTCAGTAAAGCTATAGGAAATACCTTGATTTTAACTATAGTAAAAGCCTAATTTTAAGTCTTAATAGTAGTCTCCTCGAGAGGTTAGAATGCAGTTTAGAGGCTTCCAGCAGAATTATAAAGTAGAGAGAGTCTAAGGTATCTAAGTAATAATCTTACAATCGTTTACTATATATAAACCTCAGGTGTAAGGTTTTATAATTACTTCTTCTGGTATAATATACCTCACTAATCTGTAGTATAGTAATATAATAGTTAGGTTAACTACTAATTAGTGTTAGTTTAATTATTAGGGTAATTATATACTATATATAATCTTATTATATAAATGCAAACTGATGTTCTGGTTATTAGTACTTATTATTACTATATTATATAGTATATAATATTATATAAGGCTCTAGATCTATAATATAGTAATTACTTACTAATTACTATACTATTCAGCTATAGCTGGCGCTAGATGCTAGGTATCTGTAGCTAGTAGGCTATAGAGGGTATGCTGCTACGTATATAGCAGTATATATAGTTAATATATACCCTACAGTATAGTATAACCGCCAGTAAGGTTACTAATAAAATATTAGGTTATATTATCCCTATTAACTGCAAAGAAGTAACTTCTTGGAGATTACAGCTATTAATATTTTATATAGCTAATAAGTTCTTAAATAGTATATATCTTATAAACGTTTATATACTTTAGTAGTATAATTAGTATAATATAAACTTTCTTTAAGATATTATTACTACTAGAAATATATTATAGAGATTAAATAGTGTAGCGAGGTAGGTAGGGTTGAGACCTACATCCAGTAAAGTGATACCTTACGTTAAAGG
>MASP02000847.1:0-10884 GCA_001693025.2 Colletotrichum lindemuthianum | reverse complement strand
AATTAATTCCTTTTATAGAATACTTATAATTTCTTTTTATAGGGCACTTAAGATTCCTTTTTGTAGGGTACTTAAGATTCTTTTTGTAGGGTATTTAGGCTGATTTTTACCTAAATTTAAAACTTTTAAATATATTTTTCTTAGTAGTTGTAGCTACTATAAATATAGACTCTTAAGCGTTATAGCCTCCTGAAAAAACACTATAATTTAAGTATAAACACTACTAAGCTCTGCAGCTATTTTAGGAATTTCTTCTGTAAGTTACTTGAGATTTCTTTTATAAGGTACTTGGGAATTCTTTTATAAGGTACTTGGGATCTCTTTTGTAGGGTACTTGAGATTTCTTTTGTAGGATACTTAAGATATCTTATAGGGTACTTGGGAATTCTTTTGTAGGGTATTTAGGATCTTTTTTGTAGGATATTTGAGATTTCTTTTATAGGATATTTAGAATCTCTTTTGTAGAGTACTTAGAATCTCTTTTGTAAAGTATTTAAGATATCTTATAAGGTATTTAGGAATTTTTTTATAGGATACTTAGGATCTTTTTTATAGAATACTTAGGATCTTTTTTATAGGATATTTAGAATCTCTTTTGTAAGATACTTAAGATTTCTTTTGTAGGGTACTTAGGATCTCTTTTATAGGATACTTAGAATCTCTTTTATAGAATATTTAAGATATCTTATAGGGTATTTAGGAATTTTTTTGTAGGATATTTAGAATCTCTTTTATAGGATACTTGGGATCTCTTTTGTAGGGTATTTGGGATCTCTTTTGTAGGGTACTTAAGATATCTTATAAAGTATTTGGGAATTCTTTTGTAGGGTATTTGGGATCTTTTTTGTAGGGTACTTGAGATTTCTTTTGTAGGATATTTGGGATCTCTTTTATAGGGTATTTGGGATCTCTTTTATAGGGTATTTGAGATATCTTGTAGGGTACTTAGGATCTCTTTTATAGGGTACTTAGGATCTCTTTTATAGGATATTTACTAATTCTTAAGATTTCTCTTAGTATACTTATTAAATTCTAGAGATCTTTTATAGGATACTAGTTATACTAGTAAGCTCCACTTTTAGAGATCTAGTTTATTAACTAGCTGAATTATAGAATACTTACTACCTTAAAGACTATAAATACTCCCGCTCTAGAAAGCTAGTTTCTTTTATAGGGTATTTGAATATCTTAAAAAAGGAAAATTCGTTAAACTAATAGATAACCTATCTAGACGCCAGTTAGCTATCTCTCTCACGCACTCCTAGCCTATAAGTCTCTAGGTTTATGAGGAAATTGAGGCGAAGAAGGGCTTACCCTCAGTAGATCATAATAATAAAGTTACTCTACTATTTATAGGATCCTTTTATATATCTAAATTATCTGTAAAAGATTTAACCTTACTTATACTGAAATTATAATTTGCAAAATACCACTACTTACTTTAAGGGTAGTGGAGTAATTACCTACTAAGATACTAAGCTGAAGCTTATTTATATCTATCTGTATATGTAGGAGGTATTGTTATATTCTGGTATAGATTCTAACTTAGAGGTATTCAGCTATTATCCAGTAGATAGTAGCGTCGCGGTACTATTTAGTCAGATAGCTGTAAAAACTAATTATCTAAATAAGTAGTTCTTCTTATACTAAGCTTAATTACTATTGTGATGAGGTTATTAGTAGGGTAAAACTAACCTGTCTCACGACAGTCTAAACCTAACTTACATTTCCTATTTAATTATATTATACTACTACGTATAGTATATACCTACTAAACGCAGTTACCCTCCCTACTAGATAAATACTAAACTCAGTAAATAATATTCCCATTATAGTATAATACTACTAAGCTTACTATTAGTATTTCCTCCTATAGCTTATATGTATACCTTCTACCTACTTTAAGCTGTAAGCTCTCTATAGGTAGACTCAGTTTCCCGAGGGTTTAGTATGTCCCTTAAGTAGCTTCTGAGAGTACTATCTATACTTTTTTACGTTCTATAGGGGTATCCACTAGATTGCTCTAGTAGTGCTCCCCTCAGAATTAGTATAGAGCTTCGTAGCCTTATAGCCTCCCCCAAACTAGATTATATTGCTATATAGCATCTATAGGTTATCTGTTATATTAACTAGCTAGTAACTCCCCAGAGGGAGAAACTAACTATTCCCACTAATAGTAAATTTTTAGAAACTAATATCTAGTAGGTAAATAATCTAATACTTACCAAATTCTATTTTAGTATAATAAGAAGAGTTAATATTGAAGGATTAAAAAGCGATATTACTATAAACGCTTAGCTGCTATAAGCTAGTTATCCCTATAGTAACTTTTCTGGCACTTTTAGCTTCAAATTTTGAGAAACTAAAAGATTAATAGGTTATATTTTTATAGTTTATATTTATACTGAAAATCAAAATTAAGGAGATTTTTACTTTTTTATTCTACTAGAGATTTCTATTTTCTATAAGCTCCCCTTAGGATATTTATATTATAGTTTAATAGATATACTGCTCTAGTTAAACTTCCCACTTAATAATGTTTTTAATCTAGGTTGGCCTGCGAAGGATCTTAAAATTAGAAGTTAGATATAAATTTAGCTCCACTTTATTAAATAAGTAAAAAAATAATAGGAATAATAGTATTTTACTAATGCTGAAGCTTCTACTTATTTTACACTTCTTATATTTTTTTATAATATTAAACTAAAGTTAAGCTTAACTATTTACTGCCCCCTATAATTATCTGAATGGATGGAGGGGCGTTAACCTCTCTTGAGGCTCTCCCGACTTTTATGCTGTAGGTATTCCAGTTGGGAGCGAATTTTCGCCTGGGATTAGTATATATTTTAAGTCCTACTGTCTCTAGTAGGGCTGATATTTTACTGCGTGTTACGACAGCCTCTGAAAGCTGGAGGCTTGCTATGGGATTACTGTAGGTGTATTTTTGCGTTCTGTAGGCTTCTCTATACTAGGTTATTTTGCCTGCAGCTACTTACGATATATAGCTACTAGATTAATGTGCTGGAGGCTTGAGTTTCTAGTATATTATAAATCTTATTAAACTATTTAGAGTCTTTTTTTCTTACTGATTCTGCTAAGTTTATTTTCTTAGCTGTAGTTTTGCTAGATAGTAGATAGGGATAGTAGGAATCTTATTAATCTATTTATATGTATTACTAATTAGATAATGAGGTATTTAGCTACCTTAAGAGCTTATATGTAGGCGCTGGCTTTTCGGCCTACTGTAGACTATATTTTAAGTCTGGGTGCGTACTGTAGTACTCTCTGGACTTACTGCTATTTAGTTATTAAACTGTATTTCTATCCCCCCCGGGGGGGGGATGTAGGGTTTGGCTGCGTGGTTATCCTGTATTAGCTACGTTGTTACTATCCTCCGGGCTGCTAACCTGGATGCTGTATCAGCCGTTTCCAGCTAACTGTAGTAGTAGAAGGCTCTAGGAAGTTCCCGCAATTTGACAGTGTTGTAGGGTGTGAGGCCCCACTAGCGGTCGCCTTTTTAGTGCTACTCTAATAACCCTCTCAGTTAAGTTATAGTTACTTCTGCTATTTACTTACGCTTAGTTGAATTACTTCACTTTAATATTCAGAGTATTAAGTAGAAATTATATTATGTTAATATTACTTTCTAGCTATTATAATACTATATTTTAATTAGATAGTCAGATTCTCCTTATTTATATTAATTCTAAGTTGGTTATTAACTGTATGCTGGATGGCTGAAGCCTGCTAAAAGTGTCAGAATCTAGATACTGGAAGTTTCTAGCTAGTTACCTAGCTAGTAGTAACCTACTTCTAGACTGTCTACCTAAAGTTTAATGTATCTAACCCTTAGAGCTAATCCTTATCCTGAAGTTATAGATCTGTTTTGCTGACTTTCCTTATCTATATTGTTTTATTAACTAGAGGCTATTCACTTTAGAGACCTGCTGTGGTTATAAGTATAATCTGGCGTGAGAATTATTTCTTCCTGCGGATTTTTAAGGGATGTCGAGAGTGTATCGGATCTAATAGAAATGCTGGGCTTTTCTAGCTGTTAAACTCTAGCTTCAGATAAACTGATTTTAGAGTGATAGACTGTTAAGAAGAAAAGAGAATTCTGCCTGGGGCTCCTGCTGTTGTCTCTACGTTCAGTTACGTTACCACGCAAAACCTATATCCAGGTGCCAGAATATTGACTGGCTTCCCTTTCGCTATATGGAGCATAAGTGCCCCTTTGAAATGGAATTTCCTTATAGTTTAGGATCGACTAATCTATATCTAACTGCTATTTATATAGAACTTTTCCCCACTTTAGTCTTTTAAGTTCTTATTAAAGTATTTACTACTACTACTAAGATCTACACTAAAGGCTGTTCTATCCAGGCTTACGCTTTAGGCTTCGTCACTAACCTCCATATCTACCTACTCCTCAGTATATTGTTTCTATACTAAGGGTGAGGTATAAGTGAGACGCTTAAGCGCCATCTATTTTCAGAACTAGTATATTTAGTAGGTAAGTTATTATATAGTTTTTAGCAGATTCTAACTTCTATAGCTACTATCCTGCTGTTAAGATATACTAACACTTTTTGTGGTGTCTGATGAGTATCTACTCTAGTATCTTAATTTCATATTTAGTTTATCCTATATTACCAGTTTTACTTACTAAAAATAATCTATTAGTATTAATATATTTAAATATCCATATTCAGCTAAGTAATAAAGGTTTCTTATATATTTAAAGTTTAAGAATAAATAAAGGTAATATAGCGCCCCTGAGTCCCTAATTATTCATTTTACCTTATAAAACTGAGTTTAACATTACTATCCTAAGGGAAATTTTAGTAGAAACTAGCTACTAGAAGGTTTAATTAGTTTTTCGTCCCTATATGTATATTTGACGATCGATTTATATATTAGAATTGCTGCAAGCTTCTACTAGAGTTTCCTCTAGCTTTATCTTATATATATATAGTTTACCTTCTTTTAGGTCTAACCCTATATATTCTTACTTAAATCTATTTAAGAATATTAGGATTAGTTAATAATATACTGAAGCTCTCACCTGTATTCACTTTTATTATGCGTAGAGGTTTGATATTTAAATACTTGCATATAAGGTTAATTCCTTAGTCTGTGTTTTAAGATGGGTTGCTGATAACTATTACGTTAGTATCCTTGCGGAGCGTATACTTCAGCCTACTGAAGGGTATTGTGTAACAGACTATAACACTCCCCAGAGGAAGCTATGTTCCTAAAGTTTTTATCCCTAATAGTAAGCTAATACTAACCTGAGTTGGCGGAGTGTTCCAGCCGTAAGAGCTGAGTAACCCACTGGGCGTAAGTTTAGTTATAAGTACTTCCTTTTTAATAATTTTATATGCTATTTAACTTTCTTTTTAAAATACTTTTTATCTTTTAATCACTCTACTTATATGCTATCAGTCTCTAGCTAATATTTAGCTTTAGAAGAAATATACTTCCTATTTTAAGTAGTATTCCTAAACTATTTAACTTATCGAAGGAGCTTTATATAGACTTAGTATCTAACTATATAGAGCTCTCACTTTCTATAGCGTCCCATTCTAGGGAACTTGGAAGGTACTACGCCTAAAGTATCCTCTGTAAATTATAACTCAGACTCTGGAAGCTAGATTTTAAATTTAAGCTGTTACTACTTCACTTGCCGTTACTAAGGTAATCCCTGTTGGTTTCTTTTCTTCCGCTTATTAATATACTTAAGTTCAGTAAGTATTCCTACCTGATCTGAAGTTAACCTTATTAAAATTGGGGGAATTTATAGCAGGAGTGCCTTACGGGTCCCGGTGTGAGGTAGTATATTACTACATAAAGGAGGCTCCGCGAGGGTCCGCTACTATCTTTAAGGGCTTACGTTAACTGTGGAAGCCTTAACGCTAAGCGGTACTTAAGGGTTAAAATAACGCTTGAATAAGTATATCCGCCAGAATACTAGCGGGCGTAATATACGTTTAAAGATTTAATAATTTACTGAATTCTGTAATTTATATTACTTATTATATTTCGCTATATTCTTTATTAATACTAGAACTAAGAGATTTATTATTAAAAGTTTTGACTATTTACTTATACTACTCAGAAGAGATATCGTTAAAATAGAGTTAGGTTTTCCTCCAGTAGGCGCCCTGTAAGTGGGGCTGGAGAGAGGTAGACCTCCCACCCGCTAAAGTAATAGTTTAATATATTCACAAAAAGTTATAAAATGTAAACTTAGTAATAATTCCTCTACTAGTTTACTAACAGAAACCTTATTATAACTTTTACTTCCTCTAAATAACTAAGTTTAGATAACTTTCTAGCTCTGAGTGGTAGTTACCTACTTCTCTAAGCTAGTCTAGAAACCTCACTAAACTATTCAATTAGTAGTAGTAATAAGTAGTATATATAAAAAGTAGGGATGTAATTAATATAAGCTGATAACTTACGCTTACTAGGGATTCCTCATTAAAGAGTAATAATTGCAATACTCTATCCCCAGTATAATAGAGTTTAATAAGATTACCTGGACCTTCCAGCTAAGGGAGTATTTACTAGCTCTATCAGTGTAACGCGCATGCGGCCCAGGATATCTAAGGATATTATAGTATTCGAATGCTAGCCTGCTATCAGGCGGACCCCCCCCCATATTAGCCTGCTGGGCCTTCTCGGGGGGTCAGGCTTTCGCCCGAAATTAGTATATACCTTAAGCTCTTTTAAGCCTACCCTTTTACGTGCGTTACGATAGCCTAGCATTACCCAGGCTCGCTACAGAATTAGCTGCCGCCCAGAGGTAGTTAGGCGTTCCCTATACTAAGTAGTATTACCCACAATAGGCGCCTCGAGAGACGCTCCTCTACCTAACAGTTAGGAACTTCCCCTATAGAGTTAGAATCGCTAGACTAGCAGTTATCTTTAACGAAACTTACTATTATAAACCTGTGAAAATTAACCTATTATTACCTTAAACTTCTATCAGCTTAAGCTAATAGTCCCTCTAAGAAGCCAGTATACTACTAAAGTAATATAAACTATTTAGTAAGTTAAGGTTTCGTTCATTATTATAATTAAGCAGACAAATTACTCTACTAACTAAAAATAACTATACACCACTATCCATAAAATCAAGAAAGAGCTTTCAATCTATTAATCCTTATTATGTCTGAATCTAGTAAGTTTCCTTATGTTAAGTTAAATTAAACTGTAAGCTCCCTTTTCAGGTAACATACTAGTTAGTCTCCACTCTCTCAAGTGGGTATAGATTCTATCTTAAGTGACGCTTAGGGATACTACTTATCCCTATTGAGTCTCTGAACCTTCCCTGTAGTTAGAAGCTTAGCTGCAAGTTACCTTATAAGCAGCATATTGTCTCTATACTAGTAGCTATTACGCTGCCGCTACAGCATCTCTTTCGAACGCTACTTAAGAATGCTACCCTCTGAGGGTTTCCCGCAATTAGAGGATATCGCTACTACTAAAATAACTAACGATTTAAAGCTAGCTACTAGACCCTTTATAGGTTTACTATCTAGAGTAAAGCTTAAATAGCTACTATTTACTTCTAGTAATATCCTTCTGTTAATTTCTTTAAGTTTCAGCTTTACGACTATACTCCCCCTAGAGCCTAAATATTTTAATTTCTCGTAAAGTGCTAAATAAATCAAAAAATAATATTATCTAATCCCTAGTTAGTATAGTTTATAGTTAAGATTATAACAGTATCTAATTATCTTCAATCTCCTAACTTTCATTCCTAATAAATAAAAATATCCTTAGTAAATACTTTCGTAGTAGTTAGTTTTTAATAAATCTAAGAATTTCACTTCTGATAATTAAATACTAATACTCCTAACTGTCTCTATTAATTATTATAACGATCCTAGAAACTAACAAAATAGAACCACACATTTTATTTTATTATTCTATATTAATATATTTAAGTATAGATCTGCCTGAAGCATTCTAATTTTTTTAAAATAAAAATCCTATTTCCCTAGCATACTTAGTAAAGAGTATGTAGTTCCACAGAGGGAAAAGCCCAGCCAGACCAGTATATATAGTGAGGCGGACCAGCCAGCCAGACTTAAGGTTCTACTATAAGCTTTTTAACCACAACAACTTTAATATATACTATTAGAGCTGGAATTACTATAGCTACTAGTACTAAACTTACCCTCTAATTATTCCTTATTAAGGAATTTAAATTATACTTATTCTAATTATAAGACCTAAAAGAGCTCTATATTAGTATTTATCGTCACTACCTCCCTATATCGGAATTAGGTAATTTGCATGCCTACTGCCTTCTTTAGATATAGTAGTTATTTCTCAGGCTCCTTCTCCAGAGTTAAACTCTAACCCTCCATTACCTATTATAACTATACTAGAATACTACTCTAGTATTGAAAGTTGATAGGGAAGAAATTTAAATAAACTATCGCCAGCACAAAGCCATACAATTTGAGAAGTTATTATAAATCACCAGTAAGCCCCAAAAGGTATTAGTTTTTAATCTAATAAATATATCCCTTCCGAAGTTAGGATTTTTAGTATATATTAGCTCTAGAATTACCATAATTATCTAAATAGTAAAATATTATTAAATAAATAATAACTTATATAATAAGCTATTCATAGTTTCACTATATAATTACTTATATTTAGATATATATAGCTTAATCTTTAAGATAAGTATATAACTACTAGCAGAATCAACTAAGTAATTATTATATACTGAGGTTAGCTGACGCTACTACCTGAACGGCGAAGAAGTTTAGTCACCAGTGTCACTCACGCCCAGTGGCGTTTACACCCCCTGGAGCATATACTGGCTAGGCCTGTAGTACCCTAGAGGTTTCCACTTTCCCCCTCTAAATTCCCCAGAGTGCCTATTCGCTACACTATACTTACAGGTAGGTTAAGTAGCTTAGGGACCCCAGGAGGAGTAACTTAGCTCCATACCTTCAGCTGTTCAGTATTTATTATAAGTATCTTACTCCTAATACTTATTAGTAAGTCTAGCTAGTAACTATCTATCTATAAAGCTTATCTTTTAAGGCTGCAGTAGTACTGAGCTGCTAAGCTTTTTGGGGCATCCTTAGTTTACTAACACACTTAGGCGGCTGACGTTATAGGGGGTAACTAATAGCTATAAGCTTCCTATACTCGAGGCTTTAGTAGCCTTCTAGGGTATATAGAGAAATACTATACTGTAATCTACAGAATATAGAATATTTATAAAGTATACTAGCATATTACTACGTAGCGCTAAGTTATAAAGCTTGCGCTACTATTAGGCTGCACTCGCTCCCTACTTATAGGCTTACTAACACTTTTTGTATGTAAGTTCCATAGCACTTAGCTTTAGTCTATAGAAAGTTTCTGATTAAATTGGATATATATAGGAAAATAAAAAAATCGTCTTATAGGAACTAACTAATCAATCGACGCTGTATACACTCGTGGGTACGCGCCGTAGCCCGTGCGCGGTAGTGCCACTAGAGCTACTAGCATAGCGCCTACGGGGTATACTATAGGGTATACAGTACTGTAAGCTACTGCAGCGGCTACTATAACTATAAGGCCTGGTGCGCTGTCGCCGCCCGGGGGCGCCTAAGGCTGCTGTTACTACTGTAACTAGTACTGAGAAGGTTTCAAATACGTCTCTCTCAGTGGGTATAGCTGCTAGGAGTATAGAGCTTATAGTGCTGTAACTACCTAAAGAAATGCTGTATAGTGAGCGTGAGTACTACTAAGCTTTATAATATCTACTGGAATTTCTTTTATAGAATATTTAGGATTCTTTTATAGGGTATTTAAACTAACTTTTACTTAAATTTGAAAATTTTAAATATATTTTTCTCAGTAGTTAAAGATACTATAAGTACAGAGCTTTTAACGCTATAGCCCCCTGGAAGAGCACTATAAATTAAGTAGAAACACTATTAAGCTTCATAGCTGTTACTGGAATTTCTTTTATAAGATACTTAGACTTCTTTTACAGGGTATTTAGGCTAACTTTTACTCGAGTTTGAAAATTTCAAACGTATTTTTCTTAGCGGTCGTAGTTACTATAAATATAGAATCTTTAGCGCTATAGCCTCCTGAAAGAGCACTATAATTTAAGTATAAATACCGCTAGACTCTGCAGCTATTCTAAAAGTTTCTTTTGTAGGGTACTTAATTTCTTTTATAAAGTATTAGAATTTCTTTTATAGAGTATTTAGGCTAACTTTTACTTAAGTTTAAAAATTTCAAACGCATTTTTCTTAGCGGTTGCAGACGCTATAGATACAGAGCCTTTAGCCCTATAGCCCCCTGGAAGAGCGCTATAAATTGAATATAAATACCACTAAGCTCTGCGGCTATTCTAGGAATTTCTTTTATAGGGTACTTAAGATTTCTTTTACAGGATACTTGAGATTTCCTTTGTAGGGTACTTGAGCTTTCTTTTGCAGGGTACTTAGGATTTCTTTTATAGGATACTTACTAATTCTTAAGATTCTTTTTGTAGGGTATTTAAGATTTCTTCTATAAGATATTCGGATTTCCTCTTATAAAGTATCAAAATTAATTTCTACTCTAATTTTAATATTTAAAATATACTTTTCTTAGTAATAATAAGTATATTAAATATAAAATTTAGAATACTATAATATCTTAAAAGAATATTATAATCTAAGTCTGAATACTAATAAGCTTTATAGTTATTACTAAAATATATTATATAAAGTATTTAGAATTCTATTTATAAGATACTTAAAATTATTTAATAAGATATTTATAGTTTCTCTTAGAACATATTTACATTAATATCTATAGAGTATTTTAATAAATTTCTAATATAGAATAACTTTAATTTAAAAACTA
>MASP02000846.1:0-35628 GCA_001693025.2 Colletotrichum lindemuthianum | reverse complement strand
TATTACTATTACTTCTTATTTTTATCTCCTCTATTATCTTTATTACTATAGATAGTCTGGCTGTTAATAATTTCCTTTTACTTCTGTATCTTATATGCTTTTTTTTGCTACTATAGTAGTATACTCTAGTAATAATAAAAGTTAAATTATTTTTTAGCTAAGTAGCTATTAATATTAGGTTCAGATGATAGGGATTAGGGAATAACTAGGTAAACTAGTATATAGGTAAAAGGATTAAAACTTAGGTTACTAGTAGTATATAGAAATTAGTAGGTAAAGATAATATCTTTCTACATAATTGTAATTTACTTGATATATATAGTTACTAGGTTAGTTACTGGAAAAAAGTAAGTAAAATAGAAAGTAGTAGGTAATTTAGTGATATTACTTACACTTAAATATTTTTATGAGATACTACTTAGCTACTTCTTAAAAAATACTAATAACTGATAATTAGTAATAGAAATCTCCTTTACTAGAAATCTATATTATTAATTTCCTGATAAAGTGTTAGAAGGGAACCTTAGGAATCAAAAGCTTAATATTATATTAGTAGTAACAAATTTCCTAAATAGCTATAGCTATAGATAATTAAATTTATAGTTATTATTTATAGTAATTAAGAATAAACTTACTACTAGGATAGTATTTATATGGTTTTTACTGAATAAACTTTCTGGCTGAAGTCTTTCTAAGTAAGGTCTTCTAAGCTACTGGGGCTTTCTGAGTAGTAGGATCCTTATTAGTAGCTGAGGTAGCTGAAATTAAGGCTTTTACTATAGTCTATTTAGCTGCAGCAGTAATACTATATTTATATTATTCTTTTTAGTAAGCTATCTGTAAGTAATATTTAATTAGTTAAATTAAAATAAGAATAATAAGTAAATTTATACTACTAAGTAGTAATATTAGTAATATTATTATTATAAAATTTATATGTTAATATATTCAGTAGAAGTAGTGAATATTTTTTGTAACTATCTTAAAAGGGAAGGAGTGAATTAGTAAATATTAAAATATTAAAATTTTAGCTATTTTGAAGAATAAAAATATAAGATTAGTATTATTTAAATTATATCATTTTTTAATATATATAAATATACTTTATAATAAATTTTAGAATATAATTTAAATTATTATTTTTTTTCAGGAAGGAGTATTTATATATAGACTATATTATAGATATTTATCTCTAATCTTTTTATTTTTTATTTCTCTAGATTATTTACCTAATAAAAATAATAATAATAATAATAATATTAGTGGGATAGTAAGGAATACTCTACTATCTTTTTATTTAATAAGGTACTAAAAGAATTTCCTTTACTAATAAGTTAGTATATAGAAATTTTAAGATATTATTATCTTTAGGTTATAGTAAGTTACTTAAGTTTTTAATAATTTTATAGTAATTAATTATATTAATTAGAATATAGGCTACTTTATAGGCTCTAGTGTAGGATAGAAAAGAAAGGTAAATAATAATTACTTATAGAATAAGTATATAAAAAAGGCTAGAGTTCGCCTAGAGATTATAACTAACGAGGAGAAGTATCTAGAGTAAGTTAAAAAGTTACTAAAAGCTTAAGAAAGCTGGAAGATAAAAACTTTTCTTTAGAATACTAAATATATTAATATATCTTAGTTAGCTTATCTTAATATAGAAAATCAGGTCTGTAATAATATTTATTCAGCTGTGTAAGTTTTTACTACTAAGAAAGAATTTAGAATATTTACTTATTTAAAATAGTATAAAGAAAAATATCTATCTTTTATAGATTACAGTATAATATAGTATTAACTATACTCCTCTTAGTATTTAATCTACTGGGGTTTAGTATAATAAGAAAAACCTACTAATTAGTTTTAATAATAGTGATAATATCTAGGAAGATGTTAAGTTTGGGAACTTATTAATATAGATAGAAGAGACTCTTGTTAATATGGATATTTATGATAATTATAAGACTAGCTAATAGGCTAAAGAAGTCTAGAGTATTAAGTATAAGATGCAGAAGATTATGGAGCAGTATAAGTAGGTAAGTACTAACTGATTACTATAATTAATTACTATAAATACTAATAAATTATAGTTAAATAAAAATAGGGAGTTCCAGTATTTCTGAAGAGTCTAGCTTATAGTACTTAAGTAGCTTTACGTAAAGCGTCGACTTTAGCGTAACCACTTTAGTGTTATATTAGAGATTATCAAAAAAAGCTTTATAAAGAATAGATAAGTTGACAGCTTAGTACTTCTTATAAAGGAGGAGTTTCTACTTTATTATATACTTACAAAATACTAGAAGATTATTAATTTATTAGTAAGGTCTCTATCTTTAAACTATAAGGTAAAGAAGTAAGTAATATTAAAATATTATAGAATATTTACTAATTATTTTAAGTTTTTTAAGTTTAAGTACTATCCTGCTCTCAATATTCCTAGTTACCTCTATATAACTTATAGCTGCTATTATATTATTAACTATAAGCTTACTCTTCTAGATATAGTTTAAGAGGTTTATAGTAGTAAGCTGAAGTTGGATTAAATTATCTTTCCTGGTTCTGCTTCCTTATAGTAGGATATTAATCTTATTAAGATTAACTAATTTACTAAGAAGATAGAGAAAAGCTTTAAGGGAAGTATAGAGTATATCCTACTCTACCTATACCTCTAAATTCTATCTTAAGTATTCCCTATATCTTAGGATAAGTATTAGTAGGAAACTTAAGGTTTAATAGCTAAGTTAGACTTTACTTTTATTAAGGAGATTATAGAGGAGATAGAATAGGGAAAATAAGTTAGGAATAATTGTTTTGTAGTAATTAATTGTAGTAATTAGTACAAATCTCGATTTTTAATTAAACTAAAAACCTTAAGTATTTTTTGATAGTTCTTTTAATAAATCAAAATCCTTCTTCAGTAAAGTAACTTATTTTATATAAATTATATAGAGATTTATATCTAGATAAATTAGTAAATATTTTATTTCTTTAAAAATGTATTTATTTAGAAATAATATAGTAAGGTAATTTTTAGTAACTTCTTATAATATATGAAGTGTAGTAGATTAGATTTTAAATTCTTTTTGAGTATAATTTAGTAGAGACTATATAATCTTATATATAAGCTACTTAAATAGTATTTTTAGAATAAGGAAGTTAGTTGTTTTTTGAAGTTTCCTGATCTCACTTAGAGTATAAACTAATTTATTGGATAAAGTTAATATAATAGTAATTAGGTATTCTTACCTCCTGGATATTATTATTTTTTCTTCTTAGGTAGTATAATAATTACTAGCTTCTTATAGGCTATTTTTAGTTTATTTAGTAGTTTTAGTGGATATTCTAAATCTGTCTATATAGTTACTTTTATAGTAAACTTAGTTTAGTTTGTATTTGACTTTTGTCTGAAGGGAGGAAGTTTGGGGCTGGAGGGAGTAGTCTGACTAGATAAATAGATATTTATATATCTGGATATTAGTATATTTCTAATTTCTACTGGAGGTAATAATAGAATTTCTAGAGGTATAATATTAATTTAATAATAATAATAAATATAAGTGTGAGAATAAATTTAATAATTATTAGAATAGGTTTTTTTTGTGGGAGTTATAATTTAATAAATATAGAACTTATAGTAAAGTATCTAACTATAAATAATTATTAAATATAATTTTATAATATTTTAAAATCTAATCTATACTTTATATTCTGTATTTAAGTTAATTAATATAAATATTATAGTAATTACTATTTTGTAATTCTGATAGAATATTAAAAAGTTATCTCTATTATTTCTAAGATATTATAATCTCTATTTAGTGCTAACCTGGAGGATAGTTTAGATCCTCTATATACTACTAATTTTTATATTCACTATAATTTTATTATTCTTATAGTAAACTTCCTCAGTTAGTTTAATATTCTTTAGTAAACTTTCTAATAGTATAAATTTTGAGTTATAGATAGTTAATATCTACTATAGAGTAAGGAATCTCTTAAGGAATATCTTATCGAAGTAGAAGTATTCTGGTTTGGTATTAAAGCACTAATTTAGGATAAGTTTAATTATATATTCTCTTAAACTACTGAGTGACTAATAGTATTATATAAGTAATATTATAAAATGCTGGTTTATCCTTATATTAAATTAAGTAGTATGAATACTATATTAAAGTATTCTAAGATTTATACTCTAAAGTTATATAATTAAACCTAGTTAGATAATTTACTTATTAGTGGAGTAATTATAAGTAACCTCTTTCAGTATTTATAGTAATTATTTATAGTAATTAAATTTAGACTTTATTTAGTAATTATATAGATACTGTAATAAGGTTGAGCCTGTAAATAGGCCTATTTACGTAACACAAGTGGCCTCATAAGCATAAATAGCTAGATTCGTCACAGATAGATAGAAAGAATTAACTTCTCTTCTCTTCAGAATCCAAGACCTACTATTCAGATCAGCTTAGCTTTTAGACTATAGATCTGCAAATGTAATTCTATACTTTTAAAATATTCTTTTAATATTTTCTATCTGTTTTTACTTCTCTCAGGTTTTATAGCTGGGAGTAGTTAGTTAGTTTTAGTCCAGATAGACCCTCTCAGCTATAGCCTATTTCAATAGTACCCAGAGGTGGATCATTCTGCTCTCAGTCTTCAAAGCTAGAATAGAGAGATACTTCTATACTACCTTAATAAATAAACGTTAATATAATATAATAAAAATATAATATATTATCCTACTATTAAGAAAAAATATATAAATAAGTATAAAGACTGGAAAGATTACTAAAGAAAGCTATTTATAGATTTATACTAGAAATAAGAAGACTGAGTGATAGCTATATTTATACTCTTGAAACTGGTAGATACTCTAGAGGTCTGGAAAATATTTAGAAACTAGTATTTATATAGCTTCACTAAATAAACTTTTATAACTTTATATTATGAGATTATTATCAGTAGGATATTTACAGACCTAGCTTATAGATAGACTAGGAATTACTCCACTAGATATAATAGAAAATAATAATTATAATAATAATTACAGAATAATTAAGAGGGTAGTTCTACTAAGCTAATAAGTGTAGTAGGATTAATCTATTTATCTGAAGATTAGTAAAGAGATAAATAAATAAACTATTTAAATACTTCTAATATAGAGAAAATAGCTAGGTAAAAAGAAGATTACTATAATTTAAATACCTCTAATATAGAGAAGATAGTTAGGTAAAAAAGAAGATTACTATAATTTCAATATCTCTTTTTTAGAGAAGATAATATATAAGGATAGTTATATTCAGACTTTTGGATACTTCTAAAGAAGGAGAAGATAGATAATATTAGAATTACTATAAATTACTAATTTATTAAGATTTTTAGGAAGATTAACTAGCAGTTTTATATAGAATTAAATTGAAATATTATATTATAAAGATAAAAGGATAGTAAAAAACCTTATATAAATAATCTTATCTACTACTCTTATTAATAATAAGTAATTAGAATATTATTATTATTACTTACTATAATAATTATATAATATAATATAACCTACATAAGATAGTTTAAGATAAAGATAATAGTTATACTAAATTTAGTGCTGAAGTCTTTTTTATAGTATTAGCTGCTGCTATATTCTTAGGCTTAGTGTTTAAAAGTATTTAACTTTAAATTCTAAATATCTTAGAAGATTTAAGTAATACTCCTTCAGTTTATTTTTAATATAATAATCTAACTGGGAACCTATCTTTAGGATCTTAAGCTGAAATTCTATTAGGAAAAGATAATATATCTGTGAATATCTCTATAACTCTACTGATAAACTATACTCTAACTGTAGCTAACTACCTAATATTACTGAAAATACTCTAAATTTAGCTTACTATAGCTACTATATCTTCTTAGTCTAAAGAAGTTTCTAAGTTTATTAGTGATAATATTTCTAATTTTCTAGATAAGTTTAAATTACTAGTAAGTCTATCCTATAAGCCTGAAGCTAATATAATTAAGGAAGTTTATATATATTATATTTTATATCTTAAGAAAGTTATAATATTAGTTCTGATAGGTAAGATTATCTAGATAGAAACTAAGGAAACACTTTTAACTATATATAAGCTTACAGATCTAATAGCTAATTGAAATTCTAATAAGAAGCTGAAAGCTCTTATAATTAGAGACTTACTAAAGGAAGATAATTTAGTAGGAATTACATTTCTGCTGATTATAATTAATAACCTCCAGATCTATATTACTACCTGAGGAGACTCTAAGCTGCCTGACTAGAAGCTGATATATATTACTATATATAGAGTGCCTTCTAGAGTGCTAAGGGAAATAGCCTGAAACCTTTACTGTAAATTCTATAAGCTTATTAATATAGATCAGAAGATTTTTGAAGCTGCGCTTATATAGTGGGGAAAAGACCAGACTTTAATAAAATAACTTACAGGCTAGCTGAAAATATCAGCCTCTAAGGTTTTCTCTCTAAGCTTATTAAAAATGATTTTAATAAGGTTTAAGGTAGTTTAGATACCTAAGAAAGTAAAGATAGTTAAAGAAGGTATTATTATAGAAGTAGAGGAGTTAGTAGATATCTTTAAAGAACTTCAGGTTAATAGTGTCAGCCTCTCTGAAAATAATTAGATATTAATAATCTATAGTATTATCAGGTGGAGGAACGAGTCTTTAGTATATATAGAGACTTATGCTATATTAATTAAACTAAGCTCTACTTATTCTTTTTATGTAACTAATTTGCAGGCCTGTAGAGGTAGTAATTTTAAAAGATCTTAATATAGAATAAGTAAAGCTTGCGGCAGTTAGATATTACCTTTTAACTACTTTTATTCTCAGTACTAACTTATAGATAATATAAACTGCTAGTAGTGTAGACAGTCAGGATATTATATAATAACCTGCGAAGCTATAATAGTCTGCCAGACCTATAATATTTACTTCTATAGAAAAGGTATTTATTATATTAGCTACTGGGGCGATAAAGTAATATTAATATAAGATAGTATTATTAATGAAGAATATTAGAAGGACTAGCTAGATAGAAAGATAGTTCTGTTTTATATTATTTAGAGACTTTAGGTTTTCCTAAAGGAAGCTAAGGAAGCTAATAAAATCAGATTATGATTATTTCCTGAACTTATAGAGCTTATTTAGAATTATATAAGATAGTAAGTCTTAATTATAGAAGCTAATAGTGTGATAGGCCTGGGCCTCAGCTGTAGGCCTCGGTTGTTATGTAAGCAGTATGTACGTACAGGCTGTAAGCCTACGTCTGCAGCGCCAGACTTGGGAATAGTGGCAGTATATATAGAATTCACACACTATACTACCCTACACGATCTGGAGTACTACTTTTGTGATTAAGGCGCTATTTACGCTGTAGATCTGCGAATATAGCGCTCTTGATTTAATATATTTTTCTAGATTTTTCCCCCTATTTTCCATTACTGAAGGATTAGGTTTAGAGGAGGTTATTTTATTTTGTTTGTTTAGTTATTCCAGCCTAAGCGGCTAGCGCCTATTTTAATAGTACTTAGAGGTAGATATATCTCTTCTTAGTCCCTTGCGGATCAGGATAAGGAGGCACTCTTACGCTATCTTAGACGAACTAAAGTTAAAAATCACAATATAATATATTATCTTAACTAGCTGGATAACACTAAGAACCTTAAGACTTACAGATAGAGTTTTTTAAGTCTTATATAGCTATAATAAGCTTATTTACAGACTTAATACTAATAAATAGTAAAGAATAATAACTATATTCTAACTGTAAATTAGTAAGAATATAAATAATTCTAAAAGTAACGTAGGAAACTTAAAAATATATCTATCTTTTCTTTTACGAAAATAAAGTAGAGCTTCTAATTTAACCTAGAAAGTGGTATCTAATTTACAATAATATAATAAAGAAGATAAGGAAGAATTATATATAAAATTAGAAAATCCAGAATAGCTTATTAAGCTGAAGGGAGTCTTATAAGACTGATAAGTCTGATAAAGTTACCCTACTTGATCCTTATTGAGAGGTAGTGAAATAATATAAGAAAAAGTAAGTTAATAAGGAAATAGGTTACTTATAAGATAGGAAGATTGATAGAAAAATAATAAAAATATTATATAATATATTATAATTAAAAAATAGTAAGATAGAGAAGGCTACAGAAGATATAAACTTACGTTACTAATATTAAAGTCTGAAGGAGAAGAACGAATTTATAAGTCTAACTCTATATAAGGGTAAGGATAGAGTATTTAGGGGAGCTTATGGAGAAAACACTAGAGGGATTAGCTCTAATTAAGGTAGCTACCCTTTTATATAACACTAAGATTTATTTTATTATTATATACTGATAATTGAAAAATAACTAAAAATATAATATTTACTATAATAACTACTAAATAGTTAAATACTAATAAGGGGAAAGCTCTTAAGCTTCCCCAGCTAACTATTATTAGTCTATCTTTTAATAGCCTAGTTTTTGAGAAGATCTAACTTTATATTATAAATACTCTAGAGGAATTAGGTAATACCTCTTTATCTAACTATAATATAGACTAAAGCTATTAAGCGTCTGCTTCTAAGATCTCTAACATTTTACTTAACTGTCTGATAACTGTGGGGGATTTCATAATACTCTCTAAACTTTAATCTATCTAGTTAATAATAATAAAGATAGTTCCTTAGTCTGAGAATACTTCTAAGTTTACAGGTAATAATATTTCTAACTTTCTAGATAACTATAAAGCTATATCTAAGATATTATGTAAGCTAGAGTGTAAGATAGTTACTAAAGTCTCTTTTTACTGCAGTATACAGTATAAATATACTGTTAAAGTTATAGTAGCTGATAAGTATACTTAGTAGGCAGCTAGGGATACTCTAATAAGTATCTATAATATTACGGACCCTACAGCCAGCCGTGACTCTAATGAGGAACTTTACGCTATAAGCTATAATATTAATCCGGCTTCTGATAACTTATCTAGAGTAGTTAACTACCTGACTACTGTGAATAACTTTTAAGAGAGAGTGAGAATCTGTAGGGATATTACTTTACCTAATACTGATCTTATCTATATTTCCCTATATTAACTTCCATTTTAATCCCTTAAGGAGATTACTAGGAATTTTTACTGTAAGATCCCTCAGCTGGTTAAGGTATCCTGGTATTCTTTTAAGTGTTTACTAGCCTAATAGGTAGGCGACTAGACCCTCCTTAAGTAATTAACTGGTTAGCTAGCTCCCATAGGAACCTTAGCAGCTTCTATAAGTATAGCCTCCTAGTTTAAAGTTATAAAAGCTGCTAAGAAGGTTAATATAGTTATAGATAAACTCAGCCCTAATAGTGAGTAGCTCTTAAGTTAGTTTAAAGACTTAAGCCTTAACTAGACAACTATTATTAAGATAGAAGCTAGCTTATAAGAGTTTATAGATAGCTTCAGAGAGGCTTAGGGTTTAGTAATAGAATTATATACTATTAAGCTAAGTGACTATAATAGTTATGTAGTTTATACTACAGATTCAGCAGTCTAGCGTAGTGGAGGCTATAGAAGCTAGTTTTATAGGAGAGGAGGAGGTAGGTTTTAAGATTAACCTAATTATTAAAATAATAAATATTAGAATTAATTTACACTAACCACTTCCATATTATACTACTAGTGTGGAATAGATAGCTACTAGAGGCTTATATACTAATAGCTATTATAGTATACCTTTAAAAGTGTCTACTACTTTAATATACTTAACTACTACTATTATATTAAGCAGATTTATTAGAACTTAGAAAGAATTAAAAGTAATATTATTTTTAATAGATAAGCTAGTAACTAGCCTGACTGTAAGATAGTTTTTCTCTTTATTACTAAGAGGCCTCAGTAGTTTCCAGCAGCCTTAGTGGTATTAGCCTATAGGCGAACCTAGTTTGCTAACTTCCAGAGCCTACTGTAATAACATACCTAGAGTGAAGTATAATAACAATTTACTACCACTAGATTTTAGGATAAGTATTAGACTGCTTAGGCTTAGTTAATAATATCTATCTCTATAAAGATCCTACAGAAAAACCAGCTAGCACTAGAGAGGAGAAGAGGCTAGACAGAAGATATTTATATAGTTCTAGATATTATAGTAGTTAGCTTCACGCTAGTAGAGTATATTAATACAGTTTTAGAGAAGGTTCTAGAGAGAATAGCTCCTAAGGAGGTTAAAGCAGTAGAGAGGATAAAGCTAACTAATAACCACTATTTACTATATAACTTATATAAGCTAAAAACTACTATATTTACAGACCTAATTGCTATATACTATAAGCTTGTAACTATATAGATATTTAAGAACGTGAGAGTAATAAAGCTTATATTTAATAATAAGGAGATACTGCCTAATACAGAAAAGCTACCTCACTAGTAGCTTACTTAGAAAGCTAGTAAAAGTGAGACCTTTATATTTATAATCCTAACTAGTAAAGAGAACTGAAGCTTTATATACTGTATCTATTATAAGAAAATTAGTAGGTAAGTTTTAGTTCCTGAGGAGCTACTTTACTATAACTAGCCTGCATACATTCAGGTTAACTATAAGTATATAAAGATAGTTGTGGATAGCTACTTTAGCGATAAAGGGACTTAGGATATTTTTCTTCCCGCGGATGAGGACTTTGTGGGACTTTACGATAAAGTTAGAAAGTAGAGTCAGATAATCTGTAAGTAGATAGAACGCTGGAATCGTGAGTATACTAAGCTATAAGTAGTAATAGCTTCTCTACCCTCTGGAATACCTAGTAACGCAGGAGGAATATATTTATAAACTTAACCTAGTAATATTATTTAGAGTTATAATGTAGATATTAAAGTGGTAGGCTCTGTAGTTAAGATTATCTCTATAGTAGACTAGATAATAATAATTCTGGTAATAATATATAACTTTATTATAATATATTTCTGGATTAATATTTAATTTGCAGACCTAGTAGGCTTGAAAGTCCGTAGAATTATTAATATAGACTCTATAATTAATATTATCTTAGAGGAGTATATATAGGTAGTTAATCTGTAGTTTCGCATAACTCTAATGAGACTGGGTCTCTATAGTATTACTAATATCAGTCATACAACTAATTTCACTAGAGTAATAATAGAGGATATTGAGTTAGGTGACTACTATATCTCTAATATAGGATTTTTTATCGTACCTAAAGGTTATACTATAAAGGATTTAGTTTTAGATACTCTATTTATCATTAAGACTAGAATAATACTAGACTATACTTTAAACTAGATTGTGAGTATACTTTAGTCTGGAAATAATAAGCTGAATATTTTACTATTATTCTATATACTTAACTTAACAGTGAAGTTCCATAATATTATTATAGATATAGGCAGTTTTAACTAGATTTAAAAAGTGTGTAGCTTTTCTCTTCCTGTAGGGGAGGAAAATTAGTAGCTTCTACTGATAACTTTATATTAGTAAATAGCTATTTTTTTGCAGGAAGAGATAGTTAACATAAGGAAGAGGAGGAGGAAGAGTTAGATATACTACTACCTAACTTTAATTCAGATTTTACAGATTTCACACTATAGCTGCAAAACTAAATACCAGAAGAGGTCTAGATATAACTAGATAATAATAAAGAGGTTATTATAGTAATTAATAATTTAGAGAAGAAGTTTCAGGAGATTTTGGAAGTTTCAGTTTGCTAAACTATAAAGCTGAAGGTCTAGGAGATTTACTATATTATTATATCTCTTAGAAAATATAACTTAGACTATCTATCTTACGACAGAAAATATCCTTATAGCTTTCACAGATCTAAACTGTCAGTATAGTGAGTTTTAGTAAGAGGGAAAAAGAGTTAGAAGAGTCTATATTATAGAGGCTAGAAGGTAGTAGTAATACTAAATACTATATTTAACAACCAGGAGGAGAGCTTCCCAGACGTAACTAAATATATAGTAATAGTAGATATATAAGGAGGATTAGTTAAGAATATTAATATAATATATAAGATAAAAAATAAGAAGATTAACCTAGTTAATAATATACTATCTGATAGGATAACTCTAGAGGGTAATTCTAAGTGGAAGCTGAAAGTATAGGCAGAAATAAAGAAAATTATTAAGAGTAGTCCTAAAGGATAATTCGCAGATATAATCACGCTAAAGTTTTCAAAGATTAATACTGGGGAACGTCTAACTTTAGAATATCTAAATAAAATTATAGATTTAGTAAGTTACTTATATAAGCTGGAGAAAGAATTTCTAATGGAAATTCTAAAAGTATAAAAGTAAGATCTAGCTTACAACTTTAGTTATTATAGTAAGCTACTTAAGTTAGTAGTATTACTATAGATAATTAAGACTATCCTATATAAGGTATAGTAAGTAAGGTCTATCCTGATCCCTAAGGGACTAATTAAAAATATTATCAAGATCCTTAGAGTTTATATTCAGAATAGGATTCTGGAGTATAGCTATACTATATATTAAAATTTTTTCTTTCTTATTAGGAAGAAGGATAGTAAGATAAGATTTATTAACTTAGCTATAAAGATTAATAGTATTATAATTTAAGATATAGAGTTGCCGCTTAGAGTAGATAAATTCTCAGAAGATTTCAGTATATATAAGCTTTTATCCCTTCTTGATATTTTCTTAGGTTACAATCAGATCCCTCTTAATCTAAAGAGTAGGGATTTAATTATATTTACAACCTTATTAGGTTTGCTAAAGTACTATACTTTACCTATAGGAGGTATTAACTCTATTACTTAGTTTATAAGGATTATAATAAGGATTCTCTATAACTTAATTCCTAACTATTATAAAGCTTTCCTAGACGATATAGTAATTAAAAAGCTAACAACAACATATAATAGAGAAGATAATCTATATTACCTAGGTATTCATAGGTATATTCTGGAGTATATTTAGAATATTGACAGAATTCTGGTGAATATTAAGCTTACTGGCTGTATTATTATAGTAGCTAAGTTACAGTAGGTATAGGAAACTGTCACTATTATAAGCTATATCTGTAGGATATATAGCTGACAGTCTAAAGAGTCTAAAATCACTGAAATTAAGAAGTAGAAAGTATACTATAATATCTTTAAAGTCTATTTATTCTTAAGTATTACTACTTTTTATTAGATTTAAATGAAAAATTACTTTATTATTACCTAGCTACTTAATAACTTACTTAAGAAGAATATTCCTTTCTAATAGCTTAACCCTTAGAAGATAGTAATAAGCTAGCTATAAGATAAACTTTATAGCGTTTTTATACTTATTTCTATTAACTACAGCTAAGAGGGAGACTAAATCTACTTAGTAGTAAATACTAGTGGAACTAGCTAGAGTATAGTTTTTAGATAATTTATTAAATAGAAGAAAGCTGTCACCCACTATAAAAATAATTTATTTACAAACTTAGAACTTAATTATAATATAAGAAAGAAAAAACTTCAGAATATATTAAAAGCCTTAAAGTAAGTTTGTAACTATCTATACAGCTAATACTTTTTACTGGAAATAGATATAAAGATACTTATAACTTAGCTTAACAGTATAGCTTCAGATCTTCCAGGAGTCTTTATTATTTACTAAATATTTTAAATATAGATATTTAACTTTAAAGTCTATTATATTAGTAGAATAACGAACTTAGTAGCTGATAGGTTATCTTAGAAACCTTCTAAACCCTCTAATAAAGTTAATAATATAAGAGAAGGAAATATTAATAACTAGATTAATAAGTAAATCTTTTTTACAGATATAAATACTTAAACCTTCTTTAATAGAACTTACTCCCTTAGCAACAGGTAATATATTAAGGAGATCTTTAATACAGACATCACTCCAGCTACTAGCAGTAATATAAACCTGGAACTAATACTCCCCAGCACTATACTAAGTAATTTACAGACCTAGTTATATGAATCTCAGCAGATTACTTACTACTTAGTAACCCTAAAGAGGCTACTTAATATTAACCTAACCTATTTCAGAGCCTTTAAGTATAAAATATTAACTTTTTAACTGTGTAATTAACTACTCTTCACTAAAGCTATTCTATATAAGCTGACACTATAGTAAGTGGAAGATAATCCTGTAATTCATCAGAAGCTTATTACTATAATACATAATAAAAGTAAATATTATAGCTAAGAAGTAGTTTTTCGCAGGCTAGCTAACTAATACTACTAAATAGGTATATATAGAGAGGTCTGTAAAGTAATGAAGTATTATCTAGACTGTTAATTACATTAAGTCTAACATACTAGCAACCTTTATAACTTTATAACTCTATAAAAATATCTATTTAGCTATATTAATCTAAATATCTAGAGAGTAAGTAAGTAGTATCTTATTAAAACTAGAGATACTTTCACAGGATAGCTAGAAGTTTAATAGCTAAATAAAATAATATTAAAAACTATTATGAAGTTCCTATAGGAAGAAGTTATTATATAATATAGTCTCTATAGTATACTTATTATTAATAGTAGCTCTAAGAATAAGTAATATATTATCGAATTTAATAAGCAGTATAATATAAAATAATAAGTTACCTCTACCTATAACCTGTAAGCTAATAGAGTTATTAAAGTTAGTTACTAGCTAATTATCTATACTTTATTAGTATAGATAGCAGGAAATAGTAATAAGGATCCTTACTTCCTACTATCTGTAATACTATTTATGGATTAGATAACAGTTTGAACCTTAATAGAATATACCCCCTTCTACCTTAAGTATAAATATAAGGTAATTATACTAATTAAGACACTAACGTCTATATAGAGGGTTTTAGACTGAACGTTAGTATGAATAAAGGAGGAGAAATTATAACTATAGATTAGGGTATTTACTTAGCTGGAGAAGGATAGAGAGAATACTGTAAAGATAATTGCAGACTAATATAAGAAAGCTGCAGATAGTTTTAATACTTATTAAGCTAATACCCTCTAAGAGTATAGACTGAAAATTAGAGATCTTATATTAGTTTATAATATAAAGTAGGTTATTAATAAGTTATTAGAGTGTAAGCTTAAGTACTGATAGACTAAGCCTTTTTATATATTATTATATACTCTAGACTCTTCCTTATATAGGCTAGTAATTCTGTCTGGAGAAGAGATTTAAGGTTTAACCTATAGTGGAAACTGCTTACAAAAGTTTATTTAAGCACTAGCTGGATACTGGGAACCTACTAATCTGGATATTTATAAATCTAAACTGAAGTTAGAACTAGAGAGAATCTTTCCAGCTAAAGGAGAACTAATAGATATTAAGGAAGAAGAGGATATAGAGGAACCTATAGTCCTAGGTAAAAATAATAACGATAATAATACTATACTGCTAACTTATAGATAAGTGTATCTCTTAAGTATCAGAAAGATTACTAATCTAATGCTGAAGGATCCTGTGTTTGAGGTTTGTCTTCTGGGTTTGAGTCTGGAAAGGAAAGTAATATATCTTAAAATACCATTCTAGGACCCGGATTTCTTGCCTGTTAGTATCTAAAGTATTCTTATGCTGATTCGCAGGCCTATAGGATAGTTTTCATTTATACTTTCTTTTCTGTTTATATTTTGTGGGGATTCTGTTTTTTCTGGCTTAAGATTAGAAACCTTAGATTCTGGGGCGTTCCTCTAAGCTTTAGGGAGGAAGACTATAGAAGTAGTATCACTATTTCACTATTTCTACTATTTTAAACAGTCAAAAGCTAGCTTTAGGTTTTAATAGCTAAAGTATTCTTATCTTTTTTTTGTGGAGCAGAAGTATTTATTTAATTATAATAGGAAAATATATATTTAAGGAAATATATTAAAGGATAAAAATAGTTGGGAGATTAGTTCCTATTTATATTTATAGACTTATTATATATTTGCTATTTTTTTTATTTTAGTATTTCTTTTGTTTCTAGACCTCAACCGAGAGTTTCCTACTGAGTGACTATATTTCCTTACTGCATCTTAATATCTCTTTAGATTTAAGAAAGTAGCTTATCGTAAGGAAGCTGGAGAGGAGGCTTTTATATGAAAGTATAGGTAGTATATACAAATATAGCATTAGGAATATTATAGATCTTCTTTTACTTAGGAAAAACAATATTAAGGAGGTGAGAGAAATTAAGGTAAGCTACTTCTACTACTTTAGTTTTCTTAAAGCTCTAAGGGATCTTAAATTTAGATATAAGGAGGCTATTATATTCCCTACTTAGCTGACAAGTATTATTAGGATATATATAGCTATAACCTTATTACTATTAGACTCTAATATACTTAAAATTATAGGTTCCTTAAGTCTTATAGAAGAAGCAGTTAGTATAAAGAGTTCCAGGAAGGGAGACACACTTAAAATAGGGTTTGCAGACCTAAGAGCTAGTTTTATTATTATAAGTAATATAAGCTTACTATTTACAGTAGCTATAAAATATTATATTTTAACTGCTATACCTCTAGATAAAGAAGCTATATATAGTAGCCAGCTAACTGAGAATCTTTTAAGCTTATAAGCTATCAGGAAGGATAATACTCTAGTGAATAAAAACTTAATAATAAAGTATAAATATCCCTATAGTGTATATAAATAGACTCTCTTATAATCCTAACAACCTATAAGAATATACTAAAACATTACTTACGTAACTTAAGGATCCTCATTAAGCTAAAGCTGAGATGTAAATATAACCTTAAAGTATTTATTCTGAGGAATAATAAGATATAAGAATATAAGACTAGTAATTACCTAACAATTAGTTAGCTTATAAAGAGACATTAGGTAATAGGGAACTTACTATCAACTTAACTGACAGAATTATAACTTATAGATATATACTACTTACTAGTTTCTAAGATATAGAGTAGCTAATATTATGAATTATATAGAGAGCACTTAGCTTCCTGAGTTTATGCAAGTGAGGAATATTAATATTCTTATTTAGAATAAGGTAATTATATTAAAATATAGTAGAAGAGGGTTAATTACAGATAAAGTAAAGTGGAAGCTGGAAAGTTATAGATAAGGGAGAGAGATAGAACAGGTAAGAGTTAGAGAAGATACTTTTATACTTCTTACTATAGTGAATATATAGTTACAGCCAGTAAATTACTAAAAACCAGGCTAGTTACAGAAAAGGAATCTTTTTATCTGAGGGGAAGATAATATCTCTTAAGTAAATTAGTTAAAAGCTGCATATTCCTAAACCTATAGGCTATTTAACTAGATACCTTTACTTTCTAACGATATTTTAACTTTCTCTCTCTTAATACTAATATTAATATTCTAAACTCCCTAAGTCTATTAAGATATCTACCTTAATAAAAATATCTACTATTATAAGCCTCATTAATCTTGCAGTTTAGATCTATAAATTACCTTTATATTACTCTCTTAACTTTTTCTCTAGTTCTTATCTACCTAGTAATAGCTTTCCCTCGTAACACTATAAGCTTAATAAAGTTACCTACTTCTGATAATATGTATACCTTAGGTGTTAATTGGTACTACTAGTAACTTACAGAGTTAGGAGCCTCCTGCCTGCTTCTAGATCTGAAAATTAGGATAGAGCTACTACTAATAATACCTTCTAGGAGCTGGTTCTATTAAGAATACCTAAGGAATTATAATAACTAACTTCCTCTTCAAGCTGGTATCTATAATAAGTAGCCTACTGATCCTAATATTAACTCCGAATTACTAATAGATAAACTTCCTTACTAGCTTAAGCTAGAAGATATTATAGTAATAGAGTTCTTACTGGATTACTTCTAACTAATAGTAACTTAGGATAACTATACTATAAATATAAATAAGTTTTCAGACTACCTTCCTGGTCTCTATAACCTCCTTAGCTAAATTAAGCAGCAGGAAGGATTAATCTGGGAAACTTAGGGTGTAGGTTTTATCTGGATAATATAAGACTATATAGTGGATATTTTAGTTTACTACGTTAAAGTTAATAATAACTCTCAGGCGGCAGTAATTCAGTATAGGAAAGAGTATAGATAAGAGCGATTTATTATCTTACTTTTTCTCTATAGGTGAGGTAGTATTTTAATATAGATAAGTTTTCTTATAGACTAATAATAAAGCTGTATATAATATTATAATATATAGTAGTCTAATAAGTAAGGTGAGGAGAGGTTTATTTCCATGTTAATATTTGCAGACCTATATATAGGAGGAGGTAAAGCTAAGTTATAGTATTTGATAGTTAGATAAACTTATATTATACTAACCTCTAGCTATCTTAAGTGGGTTTCACTAATAGTCCTTTTAGACTGGATATAAGAAGTTCTTACTACTAGCTAGATCCCACTCAGAGGCTATAATTATAATAGTATACTGGCTGCTTAGTAAGAGAAACTTACTTAGGAGTTTCACTCAGTTATTTCTAGTAGCTTAGTGTTAGTACCAGACAGGATAATGTGGGAAGTATAGGATATAAAGTATCACCCAGATAATAAAGCTAATAAAGATAAGTAGATATAGCGGATTTAGAGTAACCTAGCTAAATACTTAAATATCATTCTAATTAAGATAACTATATTAATACTAATATTAGTACTAATATTAGTATTAGGTTTTATTTTGGTAAATAAAGTATAACTGACGCTAGGATCCTCTGAAAAGTATTTGCAGATTCTGTAGCTACTTATTAAGCTTGACTTTTTGTTAAAGTTAGTCTGTAATATAATCTGGTATACTATATATAGAGGTGGGCTTCTGGAAGTGTAAATTAGTAAGCTGCTATAAGTACCTATAGGAGGCTATAAGTAAAAGAATAGGAATATAGAGAAATTACTCTACCTTATTCCTAGCTTCTATAATTAGAGATATAATAGAGAGCCTTATTTTATTAAAACTGACAGACTAGAGTTTGTTGTTAAGGTATTAAGTAAAGGGCTGAAGTTTATACTAAATAATAAGTATCCTTTTACAGTAGAAAATTAGTATATAGATAGTGAGAGTTTATAGAGCTATTTTCTGGGTTACTATAGTGTGGGCCTAGGAATTAACTGTTAAGATCTTGTGATATAATAATATATAGTTAAAAAAGGTATCTATCTGTATAATACTGAAGTTATTCTATAGATAGAAGAGTATTTAGACTTATAGAAGCTAGATACTTTTCTTTATATAGGTCTATAAGGAAGCTTTACTATCTATTGGTCTGCCGGGATAGTTAATTTATAATATTTAGAAGGTGGCTATAATATTAATAGTAGTCCTTTTAAGTATAGTTAAAGAGAAGTGAGTAACCTAATAACTAATTTATAGGATATGGATATTGCTATATTTCTTATTAGTAATAGTAATATATACTAAGTAAACCTTATAGTTAATTAGACTAATAGTAGAGTTTATTATTTTAATTCTATATAGGAAGACTCTAGTAATAATTATTTTATTAAAGTGGTGAACTAGCTGTTATAGTTCTATTTTAACGCTGGCGTATTACTGGATATAATTAAACTACTACGGGCGAATACTTAGATTACGCTTACAGACCCTCAGTGTGATCTGTTTACCTATAGCCTTTAAGCGGTGGAATAGTCTAGAGCTTTTATTTAAGATAGGGTTCTTAATATTATTAACTCTCTATAATATTTATCTAATAAGTGGCATTAGTAACCAGATGAAGTTCCTTTAGTCTCACGCTGGAAGTTAATTATTAGTAAATATTTCAGACTCTATACTAATATCTATAGGAATCCTCCCTCACGACTAGTGATACAGACTTAGAATAATTACTAACTTTTCAGATACTTATTACTAGTTTTTAATGCTAATTTGTTATAACTATCGGGAGGGTATTTATAAGTCTAAATACTAATCTAGCTTAATATACTATAAAAGTTAACCACACTAGAGTGTAAAGGGATAACGTTAAGATTGTAGCAAACAGCTTAAAGTAGATCCTAATAACCTAATTCTACTTCTTTAGTAGTAGTCTAGCGAAGCTTAAGGGTTAGACCTCTTTTATATAATCCTCCTGGATCTACACTTCTAATATCTATTCGCTATACTCTCTTAGTGTTAGTATCTTATCTATTAGGGTAAATCCTACTGTAAGCTGATTACTCTAGGCTGCAGAACTTTATATAACCTTCTAACTATATAAAAGAATAGTTTATATACTAGTAAATTAATTGCTAGGCCTAGATTAAATAGAATACCCCCACTAGCTTTACTATCTATATATTTTCGTAACCGCTATAATAGGGAGGATAGCTGCAGTTAGTCTAAAAGTTACTCTAGGATAATTATCAGTATATATATAATAAGTAAATAAGATTAGCTAGTAGAGATAAGGTGATAAAAGAGGATATACTGAAATAGCTAAGATAGAGATAATTAAGATACTATAGATAGTTTTATTAGACTTGCAATATAGAGTTTACTATAAGTCTAAGGGGAGGATTATAATAAGCCTGAGTCTCAGCCGTAAGCCTTAGTTATTATATAAGCAGTATGCATATATAGGCTGTAAGTTTACATCTATAGCGCCAGACTTAGGAATAGTGGTAGTATACACAGAATTCACACACTATACTACCCTATATGATCTGGAGTATTACTTTTGCGATTGAGACGCTATTTACGCTGTAGATCTGCGAATATGACGCTCTTGATTTGACATATTTTTCTAGATTTTTCCCCCTATTTTCTATTGCCGAAGGATTGGGCTTAGGGGAGGTTGTTTTGTTTTGTTTGTTTAGTTGTTCCAGCCTAAGCGGCTGGCGCCTATTTTAATAGGTAGTTTACTAAATACTAGTGAAAGAAATAAGTAGAGGAGGTTTATATTATATTTAATATTATGATTTCTAATCCTATTTGCGTCACTATATTTGAGGATAAATCTAAAGTAGTAACTGAGGATATTGTAACTACAGACAGATTAAAGCTAACCTCCATAAGATTTACACCCTATTACTATTATAAGCTTTAATGGGAATTATTCGCAGGTTTAACTAATAAAGGATGCTAAGCTAGCTTTTCTCAGCTAGAGCTAAGGGTTATTAAACTAGACTAAGATAATAAGCTAATATTAACTATAGGGAAGGTTCCTTAGGGAATATTCTCTACTAAATAAATATTTAAGTAACTAGCTTTTACTATATTACTAATAGATACTAATAATTAAGCTTTTGCTTATTATATTTATTTTAAGAAAGTAGGAAAGTAAGTCTTAGTTTTTAAAGATCTGCTTTAAAAAATCTAGCTAGTATATATTTAAGTTAGCTATAAGTATATTTAGTTAGTTGTAAAAAATTACTAAGAAAGCTAGTAGATAAAAGAAGTTTTTGTTTCAGCTGAGGAGGAATTTGTAGATATATTCAATAAAGTTAGTAACAAGAAGAGTGTAATTTGAGTACAGATTAATTAATAAAACTATTAGTATATTACTAAACTGATGAAATTACAGTCTAATAATAAGAAAGATATGCTAATAGTTTTATTATCTAATTTGTAGATCTAATTAGTATTAGTCACTTAAGTTTATAATATAGATATTAAAGTTATAGATACTATAACAGAGTTAGTTAAAGCTGCAGAGAGTATAGTTATAGGTTTCACTATAGTTTATAATTTTATAATAACTTACTTCTAGATTAATATTTAATTTATAGACCTGCAGAACCTGAAAATTCAAGGAATTATTAACACTAAATTAGTAATTAATATTATCTCTAAAAGCTATATCTAGAAAGCTAATCTATTTAGATATATTATATCTATATATCTGAAACTATAAGGTATTATAGATATTAAATATATTACAGACTTTTAAGGAGTGATAATAGAGAATGTCTATATTAGGGGTTATTATATTCCTAATATAGGGTTCTTTATTACGTTATAAGAGACTATTATAAAGGATTTGGTTCTGAGTATGCTATTTATTATTAAGATATATATAATACTTTAGTATACTTTAAACTGGATAGTTAGCTAGATTTAGTCTGGAAGTATTTAACTGAATATTCTATTATTATTTTATATATATAACTTAACTACTAAGTTTCAGGATATTATGCTGGACTTTTTGAATTTTAACTATATTCAGTATATATATTCTCTTCCTCCTTCCACAGGAGAGGGAAACTAGAAGCTATTATTAAGATTTATAAATTAATAGCTAGTAAATAAAATATAGAAAAAGAAAGCTAGTATAAGGTAGTAAATAAGATAAATCCTAACCCTCAGAAGCTACTTCTACTATTAAAATTTAATATACTAAAAGATATTAAAGAATTATTAGATAATAATAAAGAAGTAATTATAGTAGTGGATAAGACTAATAAAAAATTTAAAGTCATTTTAGAAATTTTAATCTGAAAGGTAATTAAACTAAAAATAGAAGAGATTTACAGTATTATTATATCTCTGGGAAATTATAGTCTAGAGTATTTATCCTGTAAAGGATAGTACTCTTATAATTTTTACAGACCCTTAAGATATAAATAATAAATATATATAAGAAGTTTTAAGAGATAGAGGAAGTTCTATTATAAGGGATAAAATATAATAAAAGTAGTAGATACTATTTTTAAAAAGAGGAGGAAGATATAGTAAGAAAAAGTAGTAGTAACTAATACTTAAAATAGACTTATAGAAGATATTAATATTATATATAAAATAAAAAATAAAAAGGTCCAGCCTGTGGATAATATACTATCAGATAAGTTAATATTAAAAGGAGACCTAGAATAGAAGTTAAAAGTATAGAAAGAAGTAAAAAAGAATATTACTAATAACTTTACAGTCTAATTTATAGATATAATCACACTAAAGTTTTTGAATATTTACTCTAGAGAATACTTAACACTAGAGAGATTATACCTAATTCTAAATAAATTTAGTTATTTATATATCTTAGAGAAAAAGCTTCTAATAGAGGTCTTAAAAGTAAGAGAGAAAATACTAACTTGGAATTTCAGTTATTATAGAAAGATATTAAACTCTGTTATATTATTTCAGATAATTAAGATAATTCCTTATAAAGTATAGTAAGCTAAATTAATTCCTCTTCTAAAAAGTCTAATAGAGGATATTCTTAAGATCCTGAGAGTGTGTATTTAGAATAGTATACTAAAATATAGCTATACTGCCTATAGGAATCTATTCTTCTTAGTATAGAAAAAAGATAGTAAGGTATAACTAATTAACTTAGTAATAAAAATCAATATAGTTACTATTTAAAATATAGAGCTTTCTCTAGAGGCTGATGAATTTTCAGAAAACTTTAGTATATATAAGCTATTATCACTTTTAGATATTTTTTCTAGATATAACTAAATTCCCTTAGATCTTAAAAGTAGAAACTTAATAATATTTACTATACTATTTAGACTTCTTTAATATTATATTCTTCTAATAGGAAATATAAACTTAGTTACGTAGTTTATAAGAATTATAATAAGGATCCTTTATAATTTAATTTCCTATTACTATAAGATTTTCCTAGATAATATTGCGATTAAAGAGCTAATAATAACTTATAATGAAGAAGATAACCTATATTATCCTGGGATTTGCAGATACGTTCTGGAATATATTCAGAATATTAATAAAGTTTTAGTGAATATCAAACTCGCAGGATACATAATTACAGTTATGAAGTCTCAATAGGTATAACAGACAGTTACGATAGTTAGTTATATCTGCGGAACTTATAGAAGATAACCTAAGGAGTTAAAGATTATAAAGATTAAGGAATAGAAATACTACAGCAGTATATCAGAAGTATAATCCTTCCTCAGCATTATAATATTTTATTAAAGATAAGTTTAAAATTCTTCTACTATAGTAAAGCTACTTAATAACTTACTAAAGAAGAATATTCCTTTTCAATAAAAATAAGAATAGATTACTACTATAGAATAACTTAAGAATAAACTCTATAGCTCTCCTATACTTATATCTATTAACTATAACCTTATAGGTAGCTAAATATACCTAATAGTAGATACTAGCAATACTGGTTAGGAAGCTATATTCAGACAATTTATCAAATAAAAATAAGCTGTTACTTACTTTAAAAAAAGCTTATTCATAAGCGTAGAACTTAACTATAATGTTAGTAAGAAAGAACTTTAAGGAATATTAAAAATATTAAAATACTTAAGAAACTACCTCTATAAGTAATACTTCTTATTAGAGACTGATACTAAAACTTTTATTATTCAGCTTAATAGTGCTACTTCTAATTTACTAGAGGTATTAGTAATTTATTAGATATTTTAGATTAGAATATTCAACTTTAAGATTAAGTATATTAGTAGGGTAGCTAACTTTACAGCTAATAGTTTTTTATGAAAACTATCTAGACTATCTAACTGAAATAATAAGTAAGAGGAGAATAATATTAACGACTGGATTAACATACAGATCTTCTTTATAGACATAGTAATTAGAAGCTTTTTCAAAAGGGTATATATTATAGGAGATAATTAACATATTAAAGAAATATTCAACTTAGAAGCTATAATAAATAGAACTAGCTAAATTAATAAAATCTTAATATTTCTAGTAGTAATATTAGACTATTTATAGATCTAGTTAAGAGAGACTAAGTAAATAGCTTATTATTTATTAACACTAAAGAGGCTACTTAGAATTAACTCTAACTAATTTAGAGCTTTCAGACAGAAAACTTTAATATTCTAATTACAGGATAAGTTACTATTCACCCAACTAATACTATTTCATATAATTTCTTAATATATTACTAATAGAGAAGAACTATAGAGATAATTAATAGTAACTATATATAATAAGAGTAACTATTAAGAATAAGAAGCTATCTATAAAAGGTTAGCAGATGAATACTATTAACCTAATATATATAAAAACATACAGAAAACAGTAGAATATTATCCAGATTATTAGATATAGAAAGTATATAGAATAGGAGACCTCTATAGTTTCACTACTCCTTAGAAACTTCCATTCAACTGTATCCACTTAGATATCTAGATATTACAGGCTATACCTGGATATCCAGCCAGGGCTGTACCCAGGTATCCAAAACTAACCCCCTCACTCGGGTGGGGCTCCAGTAGGCCCTATATAGCACTATATATACAGACTTTTCCACGCACTCGTGAAAGCTTCTCTTTTACTNNTCTCTTTTACTCCTTAGTTCTAAATAAACAGTATTTTACGCCACCTTCCAGTTAAATAAACCTAAATCCAGCCCTTCACATATTTAGAACTCAGTTTTATTCACTATACAGATAATGCTGGGTAGAGTGCGGCTCCCCACTAGTTAAGTATATAATCTAGTTAAGCGCAGCTTCTAGGATATAATACTATATAACAAGTAACTAATATAAAGAACTATAGAGGGCACTAGAGCCCCCCAGGATACCCCCATAAGCAGCAACCCCATAAGTAAACTGTTTCAGCAGCAGTTACAATATACTTTAAACCCTCTCTACTAGAGAATTAATAAGCTTTCATATAAGTTAGCGAAATGAGATATTATAGTAGGTAGTAACCCCCAGGTAGCTACTATAATAGACACTTCTAGCCTACATTAGGATACTCCAGTAACCCCCGGAATAATATCTATTAAGATAATAACCCTTAGGGTTAATAATATTACTATACCCCCACTAGTAGCTAACTACTAGAGGAAGCCTCTTCCCCTACCCCTAAAGTTTTTAAGTAAGTAGAAAGAATATTAAGCGTAAGCCTAATAGATAAAAACTAAACTTAAAATTAACTACTATTTTTTTAATAGTAATTAGGAATACTAATATCTAATTTACTCCTATTTAGACTCTAATCCTTAGTAAGTAGTTAAAACCTTCTATATAATAGGAAGGCTGGAAAACTCCTATAATCTAAATAATTTTATAAGTTATCTAGATAGAATTTACTTAGACTCTAATAGTTAGCCTCACGCTATTATCTAACTATAAAGCCTCAGATAGAAAGAAAATAAACACCTAACTACCTTTCTATTCTAATTTAAAAAAACTCTAGCTGATACTAGAGGATATATATAACTAAATATAATCCAGATCTCCCTACTAGAGGCTATCCTACTTCCCCACCTTAAGGAGCTACTTATTATAATTAACTTTCCTATAGAATGTAGACTTTAATTATCTAAGGTTCAAAATATAGCTTAGAAACTTAAATATATAAAGGGGATACTAATATACTATTAGTTACTCCACTAGAGACCTGCCGCTTGTAATATAGAGGGTGATATTATAATGACTAAGGTAGTTAAGGAGTAATAATAACGCTGGAGCTTTAGTAGCTTCTTCTCTACCCTCAAGGAACACTCTAGAGACTGCTAGGATACCCACTAATACTTTAAGTGCGGCAAGAAAAACTATATCTGCAGGAATTATAAAGCCTAAAAGTATAAAAAGACTAACGTGAAGGTTACAAAAACTATAGCCACTCTAGATCACACTAGGAACAACCAGGGGGATAACATTACTCCACTTAATAATAGTAAGGATTTAGGAAAAAAGTAACTCTAAAGTAAAGTTAGACCCTAAAACTAACTGAAGTAGAAGTAATAAGATAGAAGAAATAATAAAAAAAAAAACAGACAAGTAACTAATAGTTAGCTACTATTTAAATTAGAATTAATAGAGATTACTCTATTAATATATTTATTAATATAAACTATAACATCTATATTATTATTAATATCTTCCTTATAAAGAAACTTTACCTCTTACTAATTAATAAGTTAAAAAGATAGATAAGGAGATATACTACTAAACTATCACTTAGTAATACCTAGGGGGTAGTTATCCTGACTTTAGAAGTTAGTAACTATATATAGAAGATCTATACCTATATTATAGAAAGCCTACAGCCACTCTTATATCTCAGGCAGCTATAAATAGAAGATAATTATATTATCTATAATATTGAAGCTTAATAGATAATATACAGAAAGAGCAGTATAATAGTATACCTAAAACATTAGGATAAGTTAGTATAGCTTAAGGAGATCCAGTTAGCTTAGCTACTTAATACTAACTTATTTACATTTATCTGTCAGTATGCTATGCAGCATACTAGTGAGGCACTAAGCTCCTACTAAATTATATTTATTAGTCTAGCAGATATTAAGAAAGCATTAACCCTAAAAGTAGAAGTGGACCTAAAAGACTATATCCCTATAAATATCTTAAAGGAATTCCCAGATTTTTTCTATTTAGGCTTAGTATACTAGCTACCCTCCAGCTAACCAGAAATAAACTACTATATTCTATTAATCTCTAATAAGAAAGAATAGAAATTAGACTTCCTATAGGAACCTCTCTACAGTATATTACAGGAGGAACTTCTAATATTTAAAAAGATCCTAGAGAATTTACTTAATAAGGAATTTATTAAAGTAAGTAGCTTCTCTACTAATATTTTAATCCTCTTTATAAGAAAACTAGATAGAAGAATATACTTCTATATAAATTACAGAACCTTTAATATTATTATAAAAAAAGACTATTACTTCCTCCCCTTTATATTAGAGACCCTCTAGAAAGTTACTACTACTTACTAATATACTAAATTTAATATTATTACTATATTCTATAAGATTAGAATTAATAAAGTAGATTAGAAGAAAATAACTTTTTAGATATATTATAGCCTCTTTAAATAGGTAGTATACTTTTTTAAACTTATTAATACTCCCACTATATTTTAATAATATATTAATAGCTACCTGTAATAGTTCCTAAATAACTTCATTATAGTATATATTAATAATATCCTTATTTACACTAGTAACTTATAAAAAAAGTATAAAGAGAAGGTTCACTAAATACTTAGCTACCTTACTAATATAAACTTTAAGTTAGATCCTAAGAAATATAAATTCTCAGTCATTATAGTTAAATATGTTAGGTATATTATAACAGCTAGAAAAAGCCTCTCTTATAATCCTGAGAAGTTAGAAATTATTACTAACTAGCTCCCCCCTAGCTTACTAAAGAATATTTATAGTTTCCTTAAATTTATAAACTACTATAAGGTTTTTATATTTTAATATAATATTATTATAGAACCTTAAAACTATCTAACTTAGAAGTTAGTTTCTTTTAACTGGGGACTAAAGTAGCAGGAGGCTTTTCTCACACTAAAATAACTCTTCACTATAGAACTAATTCTGTAGATATTCAACCCTAACGCTCTAATAACAGTAGAGATAGATTATTCTGAGTATACCCTAAGAAGTATATTAACTTAAACTGATAAAGCTGGAGTGAGATATCCAGTAGCTTTCCACTTTTAATATCTAACCTCCATAGAGTTTAATTACCTAATCTATAATAAGGAACTCTTTACAATACTAGAATATTTATAGATATAGAAAGTAAAGTTATAAAGTACCAGAAAATTCAAAATTCTTACTAACTATAAAGATCTTAAATATTTTATAAAGAAATAATAGTTTACAGAGAGGTAGAGTTAGTAAGTAGAGAAGTTATCTCAGTATAATTTTTACTTTAAATACTAACTAGATATCTAGATAGTAGCTTCTAATATTCTCTCCTAGAGGGAATAGAATATCTCTAAAGAGTAGAATAATGAGAAATAATAGAAATAAGTAATATAGATTATCCTAGATGCTACTATCTCTATGGAGCCTTAAGTAAAGTATATAAGTATTATTAATACCTAGGTTTTTAAAGGAAGACTAAACCTGCAAGAAATATAGAATTACACTACTAAGAGAGACTCTTTATACTAACGGATCTTTATAGCAGTCCAGTAGGGGGAGTATAGCTTCTCTCCTAACTTCTATATTAAGATCCAGATTACTAAATATACTATTAATATATTAGGATAACTTACCTTTAGAGAGAGACTTTAGATGCTAGGTAGTAAAGAGAGTAATAGCTTCCTTAATAAACTTAAGACTAAGCTAGTATAGAAGTTATATAACTTCTCTTCTATAGAACACCCAGAATATAATAGTATACTAAAAATTATAAATTAATAATTCTATTAGTCTAGATAGTTATAAAGTGTCTACTAATTTATATATAACTATAATATATATAGAAGTATTTATATTTAGAGGTAAGCTAAAAAGGGATTCCTAAAATTCTTACTAATATCTAACTAGTTATATTCTAATCTATTAATAAACTTTATTACTAACTTACTTCCTATAAAAAGATAAAGTAGCTATTACCTCTAGGTTATTATTAATTAACTAAGTAAAATTCCTATATTAGAGGAGATAGATATAATAGAAGTAGAAGTATATACCTAGTAGTTCCTTAGTTATTACTATAGATTCTATAGAATACTATACTCTATTATAAGTAATAGAAGGTCTAACTAGTTAAGTTACTTCTGGAAGGAATTCTGCAGGTTAATAGATATTATATACCTATTAAATACTAATTACTACTTGCAGACTAATAGAATTATAAAATAGTATAACTAGAAGATCTAAGTGGTTTTAAGGGTGTTTACCTATTAGTCTTAAGATAACTAAGGTAACTTATTATTTATTATATAGTTAACTTTCTATAACTAGCAGTATAATATAATAGAAACTATATCTTTCTTTATAGATTATAAGTATTATATTAACTTTATCTTAGTTACTAAGGAGTATATAGAACTACCTAATAGTAGTAAGACTGTAGCTTACTAGTTAGTTGAGAGAATATAGTTAGTAATAATATATATCTATATAGAGATAGTTACTACTCAGTAGAAGTTAGAAGCTTAGGTAAATAAAATTTAATTCCCTACAGATCAGTATTAAGTTAGTAATAAGGTATAGTTAAATATATCTAACTATAAGTTATTAAAACTAAGCTAAAAGCTAACTTAGCTGTATTATAAGTATATAATAGTAAAGATCCTCTTACTATATATTATAAAGTTAGATACTTTAGAGTCTATTTACCTACAGTTTTATATAGATTTACTCTAGAGAGCTGCTACTAATCTACTACCTAGGTAGATTATAGTTGATAACTAGCTGCTACTGCTAGTAGATAATGATAGAGAGGTTAAATAGTTAGTTAAAAATATTCTTACTGTAAGGATATATTAGGTAGAGAGAGGATACTAATGAGAGATCCTTATTAAATAGGAAGGATATATAAACCCTATGTAGGAGCCTGTTAATATTATTATAGATATAGTAGCCCTGGAGTGGTATAAGGTGATATATAGGCTAATTATAGATAATGATAGAGACCTAGCCTACAGCCTCTAGCCGGGCGGCAGCTGGAGAGGAGGAAGGTAATATTATAGGTTATGTCTGGATGTCCAGCCAGAGCTATACCCAGGTATCTAAAGCTAACCCCCTCGCTCGGGTGGGGCCCCAGTAGGCTCCATATAGCACTATATATACAGACTTTTCCATGCACTCGTGAAGGCTTCTCTTTTACTTCTTAGTTCTAAATAAATAGTATTTTACGCCACCTTCCGGTTGAATAAGCCCAGGTCCAGCCCTTCACACTAGAGAGTAGGAAAATAGTATCTTACTAAAATAAGAGATATATTCACAAGCTAGCTGGAAGCTTAATAGCTCCTGCAACCTATTTTAAAGGTAATTATAAAGTTTCTGTGGGAAGAGGTTATTATGTACTACAGTCTTTATAGAGTTCTTATAGTAGATAGAGAGCTAGAAAATAAGAAGTATATTATTGAGTTCAATAAATAATACAGCCTAAAATATAAAGTCACTTCAGCCTATAACCTACAAACTAATAGAGTTATTAAAGTCAGATATTAACTAATTACTTATATACTATCATTATAACTATAAGGTAATAATAGTAAAGATTCCTAATCCCTTCTACTAGCTACCTTATTTACAGACTAAATAACAGTTAGAATATTAATAGGATTCACACTATTCTATTTAAAATATAGATATAAAGTAGTTATACTTATTGAAATACTTATACTGATATAGAGGATACTAAACTAAGCGTCAGTGAGGATACTAAAAAAAGAAATAAATATAAGAATTTATACTTTTATATAATTAGATAAAGATAGAGAGAAGATAGTAATAATAATAGTTAATTAATATAAGAAAGTAGTAGAGAGTTTCAATAAATAAAGAGGGAATATACTATAGGATAAGTAACTAGAATCTGGCAATATAGTTTTAGTTTATAATGTTAAGTAAGTAATTAATAAATCTTCAGACAGAAAGCTTAAATATAGATAGATAAGTTTCTTTTGAATTTATTTAAGGATATCTAATATTTCTTCTTACAGACTTAAAATCTTATCTAGAGAGGAAATTACTAAAGTAATATATAGAGGAAAAAGGTTAAGGAAATTTATATAGGCTCCTTAAGGATATTAGGAACCTTCAGATCTAGATATTTACAGATCTAATCTGGAGAAAGAATTAGTAAAAGTCTTTCCAGCCTAGAGAGAGCTTATAGCTAATAAGGAGGAAGAAGAGGAAAAAAAGGAAGAACTTATAATTCCAAGTGAGACTAATAATAATACTTTAGTAGAATTAATAACTTAATAAAAAGAATATCTATTAAGTATTAAGTATATAGTAGAGAAGATACTTTAGGATTCTAAATTTGAAATCTAAGTCCCAGTAATAACGTTATCCTTAAAAGCTTAGTATTAGGATATAATAGTTTAATAATATATATATAATAACTTTAACTTACAATTTTATCTCAAATAGTATAAATATTCACAGATCAAATCAAATAACAGAAGTATAAAAGGAAAGATACTTTACTTTTAATAAATCTAAATAACTATAATAAATACCTACTTTTCATACTGTGGCGCAGACTTAACATTTTTAAACAGGCTGGATATAATAATTTATATTCACTAAATCAGTATATTTACAGACCCAGCATAATAGCTAATACTATCTATTAAGGTTTCCAAACTTAATATAGCTAGAATAATAACAGGTAGTATTCACAGGCAAACTACTAAGTTATAAAGCTTATTATTTTTCTTAAGAGAGATATATAGAAGCTTCCAGCTAATAAGATATAACTTAGAACCTTAGGGAGGGAAGATAACTTTACTTACAAAAAAGATATTACACTAAAAAATAAAAACATAATATATACTTATTACTGAAAGAATTTCCTTATTTATTTCTTTTTTTCTTTCTTCTAGTTTTCATTATTTTATTTTCCTATCTATAATAACTAAGTATATTTATAGTTCTTCTAGATAATTAATATAACCTATATAACTAGTTACTAATTAGCTGTTGAAAGTATTAGTCTCCATAAGATATTTACTGCTACTACGCCTCAGTTACCCAGCTAGAACAGACTTTATATCTATTAGATATTATCTAAGAGACTAGTTTGTAAATTAATATATAGATTAGTAGTAATAGATTTTGCAGAATACTCCTTAAAGATCTGCTAATTATTCTTTTTCTTATCCTGAAGCTTAGAAAGAATAGCCTCACTTTATATAGAGCTTTAAATAGGACTAATAGGAAAAGGATTATAATAATTAATATTATCTTAAGAGTTACTATATATAGAAGGATTACTAGTAACTACCACACCCTAGTCAGAGAGAGTTATAATATTATAGATAGATTTCTTTTATTTTAGTTAGACTTATTATATAGAAGCTTAGAATAAGCCTAAGGAGAGGATTATAATAAGGTTAAGTCTGTAAATAAGCTTATTTATATAATATAAGTAGCCTTATAAGTATAAATAGCCAGATTCGTCACAGATAGATAGAAAGAATCAACTTCTCTTCTCTTCAGAATCTAAAACCTACTATTCAGATCAGCTTAGCTTTTAGACTATAGATCTGTAAATATGATTCTACACTTTTAAAATATTCTTTTAATATTTTCCATCTGTTTTTACTTCTCTCAGGTTTTATAGCTGGGGGTGGTTAGTTAGTTTTAGTCCAGATAGACCCTCTCAGCCATAGCCCATTTCAATACTTTATAATAAGCTCTTATCTACCTAGTAATAGAAGCTAATCTATTATTAAATATTATTTATAATTACTTCTTTAAGTAGTTTTACTAACTTTTATAATTTAGCTATAATCTACTAAACTAACTAATATTATCTAAATAGCTATTAGTTAAAACCTTAAGGATTTAGTTATTACTTTTTAGTTTACTTCCTAAAAATAGGAAAGTCTCACTTATAATTAATATCTGGAGTACTTCTAACCTTCAATATTCTCTCTTTAGAATTCTCTACTATTTTGTTAATAAGAACTGGAATTTATAATAAGTTATTATTAATGCTGCTAATATATCTGGAGGGTATATCTAAATATAGTAAGCTAAAGTAATAATCTAGCTTTTTTAATATTTTTAAGAGAGAACTAATTAATAGCTATATTTTTAAATAGTTTCAGTAGATAATACTTTATCTTTTAACCCTAAGCTCCTTACTGAAGAATATAGTTATTATTTTAAGACTATAATTCCTAATATCTACTATATTAGATATCTTACCTATATTTTTAACTTTATTATCTGTAAGATATACTATATAGTTAAAATATCTTAATTTGGAACTTCTAAGAATAAGATACTTAGTATTAAACTAAAGGATATAAATAGTAAGTATAATAATATATAGGTAATTTTCTACTAAAACTATTTAAAATACTAATATTCTATTATAGAAACTCTTCAGATTTTGAAGACTAAAATTAAGATTAATAAGATAAAGAAAGTATTCTAAAGTATAATAACTAATAAGCTACTGATCCTATAGATTATAAACTATAAAAATAACTTAACTAAGTAATTTTATAAAGTAAGAATTATATAAATATAGTTATTTATAAAATAAAGTTATTTATAGTAATTATTTATAGTAATATTAAGTTAATAAATAATAAATTAAATAACTTACTATCTCTCTTAAGCTTTTGATTTTTAAGTTCTAAGAGTTCAAAAAACTTTAAGAATCTACTTAACTATAGGAAAAACTTTTAAGACTTCTATAAGATATTTATACTCGATAGAACTTAACGACTATTATATATATCTAAACTAGACTCCTCTAGTAAACTATTAATATATAATTCTAGAAATAGAAAGAAAACTAGGAAAATATAATTTTAAATATAGAATAAGAAGCTTTAGATATCTTACTTAATATTATAAAACTTTTTATTCTATTTACTAATCTTATTAGTTATATATAGGATATTACTCCTAAGTATATCTTTACCCTCCTTCAGATTATTTTACTATATTTTCAGATATATATCACTACTCTAAAGAAGAAAACTAATTATAATAATTACAGTTAGATATTTATAATTACTAATATAACCTTAAATAGTCAGAATAAGTTTAATAAGTATATTAATATACTTCTTAGATTAGATTCTTTCTACGTTTATAGTATTACTACTCTCTTGACTCTAATAGTTAGTATTTCAGTCTCTCAGATATAAAGTATTTAATTTAACTTCAGCTAAACTCTTGAAATTTTTACAGACACTAAAACCCTTTAACAACAAGTTAAATAAAATTTCATCAGAATCTATACAGACCAATATTATCCAAAAACCTAATAGATTATCCAGTAGACTAACAGTATTCAACTATAAAACTTATTTAGCTTTATATAAGCAATATAGTCTAATAATCCAACAAAAAAGATATTTAAAGTAATTAATTATAATAATTAACTATACTAATTATTTTTAAGATACCTAATTAAAAATACAGCAAGCCTGAGATATCTATAATAAATATTTTAATATAAATATATTTATCTTACTTATTTAACTCTGAAAATATTCTTAATATATTCTTTAGTTATACTTACTAGTGAAATAGCTTAAGCTTTTTAGATGAAACTTAATTATAGATATCCCCAGTTTAAGAGTATTTATATTATAACTGTAGATTATCTCTATATCTAAACTATATTTATTCCTCTTGAATATTTATTTAGTTTAGTATATAATATCTACTATTATTCCTAATTTAATCTCTCAGCTGAGATAATTTTTAAGCTCCTTACTATTAAGATTAAGTAATTAAAAAAGATCTAGTTATTTTACTCTTAGTTAGAAGAAATATCTAATAAAGAGGATAAAATTATTATTATAGCTAAAGAATACTAATATATAATTTATACTACTTTTAATTATAACTTTCTTTTAGATAAGATAAAAATAAAGAATTACTTTTAGGCTTATTAGTTACTTACTAGCTTCTCAATTAAAGTTCTCCCTGAGGGGGATATTAATAAGAATATAGTTAGTAATTCTTCTGATAGAGAAACAGATAAAAGTAATAATTAAAATAATAATAAAAAGTTTAATATTTAAGATTCTGAGAGGAACTCTACTCCTCTTCCAGACCTCCCCCCTCCTCTGAATCTTAAAAATACTCTATTATAAGATTATATAGTAGAGTTTTCTTCTAAGTAATCTTACTAGAATAATATTAAGAGTTTTTAAGGTTAAAAGCTAGGGAAAAGAAAGAGAACTGTAATTATAAAAGCTACTAGTTAGTAATTTTTATAGTAATTATTTATATCTATCTCTAGTTAGATTATAGTAATTATTATTATCTTTTTATATTTATTATTTTATATATTTCTTCTATTT
>MASP02000845.1:0-20854 GCA_001693025.2 Colletotrichum lindemuthianum | reverse complement strand
ATAGTTTCTAGATAATTTTATTATAGTATATATTAATAATATCCTTATTTATATTAGTAGCTTATAAAAGGAGTATAAGGAGAAAGCTTACTAGATACCTAACTACCTTACTAATATAGACTTTAAGTTAGATCCTAAAAGGTATAAATTCTTAGTTACTATAGTTAAGTATATTAAGTTTATTATATTAGCTAGAAAGAGCCTCTCTTATAATTCTGAGAAGTTAGAAGCTATTACTAACTAATTTCCCTCTAGCTTACTAAAGAATATCTATAGTTTCCTTAGGTTTATAAATTACTATAAAATTTTTATATTTCAGTATAATATTATTATAGAGCTTTTAAATTACCTAACTTAGAAGTTAGTTTCCTTTAACTAGAGACTAAAGTAGTAAGAGACTTTCCTTACACTAAAATAACTTTTTACTATAGAATGAATTCTATAGATATTTAGTTTTAATATTTTAATAATAATAGAGATAAACTATTTAGAATATACTCTAGAAGGTATATTAACTTAAGTTGATAAAACTAGAGTAAGGTATTTAGTAGTTTTCTACTCTTAATATCTAATCCCTATAAAATTTAATTACTTAATCTATAATAAGAAACTTTTTATAATATTAGAATATTTAAAAGTATAGAAGGTAAAACTATAAAATACTAGGAAGTTTAAGGTCTTTACTAACTATAAAGACTTTAAATATTTTATAAAGAAATAATAGTTTACAGAGAGGTAAAGCTAGTAGGTAGAGGAGTTATCTTAATATAATTTTTACTTTAAATATTAGCTGGACGTCTAAATAATAACTTCTAATACTTTCTCCTAGAGGGAATAAGATACTCCTAAAAATAAGATAATAAGAAGTAATAGGGATAGATAATACAGATTATTCTAGACACTACTATTCCTATAGGGATCTAAGTAAAATATATAGATATTATTAGTATTTAGGTTTTTAAAGGAAAACTAAACTTATAAAAAATATAGAATTATACTACTAAAAGAAACTCCTTATACTAATAGATCTTTATAGTAATCTAGTAGGGAGAGTGTAATTTCCCCCTTAATCTCTATATTAAGATCCAGATTACTAAGTATATTATTAATATATTAGGATAGCTTACTTTCAGAGAGAGACTTTAGATACTAAGTAGTAAAGAGAGTAATAGCCTCCTTAATAAGCTTAAAACTAAATTAATATAGAAATTATATAACTCCTCTTCTGTAGGTTACTTAAGGTATAATAGTATATTAAAAATTATAAGCTAATAGTTCTATTAGTCTAGATAATTATAAAATATCTACTAATTTATATATAACTATAAAATATATAGAGATATTTATATTTAGAGGTAAGCTAAAAAGGAATTCCTAAAATGTCTACTAATATCTAACTAATTATATTCTAATTTTTAATAGACTTTATTACTAACTTACCTCCCACAAAAAGATAAGATAGCTATTACCTTTAGGTTATTATTAATTAAGTAAGTAAAACCTCTATATTAGAGGAGATAGATATAATAGAGATAGAGGTATATATTTAGTAGTTCCTTAATTACTACTATAGATTCTATAGAATACTATACTCTATTATAAATCATAGAGAATCTAACTAAGTAAATTACTTCTAGAAGGAATTCTATAAGTTAATAGATATTATATATCTATTAAATACTAATTACTATCTATAGACTAATAGGATTATAAAATAATATAACTAGGAGATCTAAGTAATTTTAAGAATATTTACTTACTAGTTTTAAGATAACTAAAGTAACTTACTATCTATTATATAGTTAGCTTTCTGTAACTAGCAGTATAATATAATAGAGACTATATTTTTCTTTATAGATTATAAATATTATATTAACTTTATTATAGTTACTAAAAAGTATATAAAACTACCTAATAGTAGTAAAACTGTAGCCTACTAGTTAGTAAAGAGAATATAGTCAATAATAATATATATCTATATAGAGATAGTTACTACTTAATAGAAGTTAAAAACCTAAATAAATAAAACTTAATTCCCTACAGATTAATACTAAGTTAGTAATAAGATATAGTTAAATATATTTAACTATAAGTTACTAAAATTAAGCTGAAAGTTAGTTTAGCTATATTATAAATATATAATAGTGAAAATCTTCTTACTATATATTATAAAGCTGAATACTTTAGAGTCTATTTACCTATAATTCTATATAGATTTACTCTAGAGAGTTACTACTAATCTACTATCTAGGTAGATTATAATTAATAACTAGCTACTACTACTAGTAGATAATAATAAGGAGGTTAAATAGCTAGTTAAAAATATTCTTACTATAAGGATATATTAAGTAGAGAGAGGATATTAATAAGAAATTCTTATTAAATAGAAGGAGTATATAAATTCTATATAGAAACTTATTAATATTATTAAAGATATTATAACCTTAAAGTAATATAAAGTAATATATAGACTAATTATAAATAATAATAGAAACTTAATATATAGCTTCTAACTAAGTAGCAGCTAGAGAGGAGAAAGATAATATTATAAGTTATATCTAGATATTCAGCTAAAACTGTATCTAAATATCTAAAGCTAACCTTCTCGCCTAAGTGGAGCCTCAGTAGACTTTATATAATATTATATATACAGACTTTTCCACACACTTATAAAGGTTTCTCTTTTACTCCTTAGTTCTAAATAAACAGTATTTTACGCCACCTTCCAGTTAAATAAACCCAGATCCAGCCCTTCACAATTATATCCAGAATAGTTATTATAAATATAAAAAAATATTTAAATATAGAAATAATATAGTCTAGTAATTATAAATAGATTATAAATATTCAGACTATTAGTTTATCAGGCTACAGTATTCTACTATATATTATTATTATAGGCTAATATTACCTCTCTATTTAGTATATAGAAATAGATCTCTCGCGTAACTAAGTTATTATAATATCTGAAAATAGATAGATAATAAATAAAAGAGGCTTAGATTAACTTTAGTATTTTAATTAGTATATAAAGCTATATATAAGTAGCAGTTATTACTTCCTTATTATTAATAGATATAAAAGTTACTATACTACTAACTTTAAAATATATTATAAAGAAAATAATATTATTATCCTCTATATACTAGCCTATTCTTTTTATTTACTTTAATTTTTAGATATTAGGTATTTTAGATCTTTAAAAATAATATATAGTTAATAAATTAAGATAAAATATACTGGAGTGATATTTATATTATAAAAGAAAACTTCTTCTCTATATTTTATAATATTTTTATATTAGTTCTTATACTTAAAAATATCTAGAGAGGTTTCAGAGAGGCTAGGTTTATCCCTCTAAATATGGAAAATATATTTCTAAAGCTTAATACAAAGTTATATACTCTAATACCTCTAGAGTCTCTCCTAATAATACCCTCTATATAGAGTTCTTAAATACTAAATAACTTAATAAAAATATCTTCTTAATTTAAACTAATTAAGAGTTAAATCTCCCACTATTAAAATAACTTACTAATTTTAATTATTAAAACTATAGAGTATTTATTAAAAGGGGTATATAGATTTATATACTAGATTATATTATTCAGATCTGGAGTTCAGATCCTTTAGGAAGAGAATAACTTATTTAACTAATATAGGAAAGTTAAGAAAATATATCTCAGATAAAGAGGAAATCTTACTATAGCTGAGGTAGAAGATATTCAGTTATAGAGAGAGGTAATAACTTAGATTAAGGAGGAATTATATTAGAGTAATAGTTATTAGCTAAAGACTGAGACAGACTAACATTAATATAGTGTCTGTAGGAATACTAGTTATAATACGTAAATATATCAATTTATTAAAGAAATATCTAATAAAGAGGATTCTGAGTAGTTTAATTAAATTTAATCTTTCTATTATTACTTCTTAATTATATTTATATAATAGGTAGTTATTTCCTGATAGCTTACTTATCCTGACAGCTTACTTATTAACTATATTAATATATTTGAAACTTAAGAATTTATTTTTATTTTCTTAAGGAAGTATACTATATTTAGTAACTACTTAGGTTATTTATTTATTTCACTAATACTGACTTTTCATTTCTTATAGATATAATAGTAAACTTTATTATTAAACTTATAAATCTTATTAGAATTTAGTTTATTTATATAATTTAAACGTAGGTTAGTAATATAGAGTATTTATATTTCTTTGAAGTATATTTTACTATTAAGTAGTAGTCTGAAATTAAGATTCTCTAACTGAAAGCTTTTATTAAAGTATATTTTACTAAGTTTCCTAATCTCTGAGAATTTTCGCCTGATCTTCCTATACCTAAGTTACTTTATATACTTAGGTTTAGTAGTATTAAGAATACTATTATTTAGAAGTTAGCTATTTTAGTTAAGAAGTTAGCTACTTCTGCTGTTATTAAGTATTACTATAGTTATCTTAAGAAAGTATAGATTATTACTCCTCCTATTAATAATAAGGAAGATAATCTTATAAGTGATCTATTAGTTAAGAATAAGAATAAGGAGTCTAAATCTATTAAAGAGGATACTAATAAAGTAATTAAATAATCTAAAGAAGAGGAAGAGGATAAAGTTAAAGAGGTTATAAAATTTCTAAAGAAATATTATAAGAATATATTAATATTGATAAGAAAGTCTGCTTAAATTAAGAATTAAGAAGTATCTTCTGAAATTAAGAATCTGAAATACTAGCTTAAGAGTATATAATATTAATTAGCTAACCCTAATAAGTTTACTAATTCTAAGAAATTTATATTTATTCAGAAGGGTAAGTTAAAAGTTAAGATTTTAGAGGAATATAAAAGTTACTTAGTTGAAAATAAGATAATTAGAGGAATTTAGCCTCTCTGAATTATTCTCTATATCATTTATATATTAAGTTTTATTCTTAACTGTAGTTTCTATCTTTACTTAATTAAAGTTAGGAGTAGTAATATATTTATGAGTGGTATTTCTAGTATATAAATAGGTTCCGAAAAGCTTATATCTCTATATTTTAAAAGATCTATAATATATTTTGTTAGGTTAACTGGGCACTGATATGGCAAAAGCTATAATAGTGCGTGATACACTAGGTGCCCCACTTTTTAGAGTAATTAGATAAGAGGGATTATCCTACAGATTAATCTTAATAGCGTATAGTGTATATACATACGCTGTAATATAGACTTAGATATAATGAAATAGAAATTACTAGTTATAATCTAGTTATAATAAATTAATTAAGTATAAATATTTACTAGTTGTAAACTAATACTAATTAGTAGTTTAACTACTACTAATATCTATTACTACTCCTTAACTATAGATTAGTAAGGAATATCTAAAGAGATAAGATTATAATATTTTCTAAGGGATTTTATAGATAGCTTCTAAGTAGAAATAGGTAACTTAAAGCTATTATAAATATATTCTATCCTGAGAATATTTATAATAAGTTTATAATAGAAATAGAAGTAAAGATGGACTTACGATAATCTATTTACTTAATATTATATTATATCTACTATATAATAAGAAATAACTGAGACTAATATTGAATTAAGATAGTAAATACCAAGATAAAGTAATAAGATTAATATATCTAGAAAGAAGGGATTTATCATAAAACTACTGTTCCTTACTATTACTTTCTGATATCTTATATATATTTAACTATTGAGAGATAAGAGAGTATCTTGATAATAGTAGATATAATATATTGGTAACTAAAAATAATATACTATAAATTCCCTCTCTTCTTCTAATATTATATAGAAGAAGTAAAATATTTTAGTTAATATATCTATATTTATAATATAGCTTGTCTAGTAGTTAGAATTTAACTGTAATAAGAATAATAATAAAGAAAGGAGCTTTTATTTTATATAGTAAGGGGATTCTGGGAATAATTATAAAGATATAATTAATAATATAAACTGATATATAAATATTCTGGATTTGAAATTAGGTAATAGTGTTAGCTTGTGACCTTTTTCCCCTATATATTCTGTATATAACTATAGTAGGGAAGTATCTTAATTGGGATTCCCTAAGAATAATAAATTATTGAAGATATTATGATTAATATTAAGATAGAGAATATTAAGAAACTATTGTTTCTTATTTCTACCTATAGGTGTCTGATAAGTATTTAATAAGATATTAATAATAATAAGATAACTATAAGTTAAACTGATAAATACTATAATTAGTATAAGGAGGAGGAATACTAATACTAATAATATTACTATCTACTAAAAAGATTTCTATTAGGAGAGTTTTTCTGATAAATTATATTCTGAAAAAGAATAAAAGAAGAAATATTTATATTAATAGTAAGATGAGAGAGATAAAAAGAGGAAGGAATAATAAGAAATAGTATAAGAGGAGGATTATTTGAATTAATAGTAAAATAATATATCTGACTAGCTAACTACTATAGTTTATTTTTGAAGTTTCCCTTTATAGTAATAAAGAGTTAAGAAATAGTATACTAGATAATATAAGTTAGTATAACTAATAATACCTTTATATTATTACCTATTATTTCTATTTACTGTGGGTAGTATATTTATATAATAAAAAGTTAAGTTAAGTTAATAATAACCTTAATAATAATACTATTTAATAATAACTAGTCTTTACCTTCTAAGTAAGTTTCTATAAGGATACTACTAAAATATACTAATTTGCTACTAATATTACTAGTGAGAAATAATATCTACTAAATTAATAAAGATCGGGAATAGGAAGTTATTTATAAGGTTATTACTAGAAGGAGATATCTACTTAATAGTTATAATTTTTCTAACAAGTATATATACTTCTGAAGTTACAGCTTTTAGAGAAATACTTATAATCAAGATATAATAAAACTATACTAACTATAAATATTCTCTTAGCTTAATATTTTAAATATAATTTTCTCCCTAGATCTTATTAATAGTTTTCGTGAGAATATAACTTATAATAATATTCCTATAACTGAAATTAATAAGTATAAGAAAATATTCTAATATATAAAAATAAATATATTAGTGGGGATATACTAAAAAGTTATATTTTAATAATAGAGTAAGAATATTAAACTTAAGATAAATATTAATAGTAGTATTCTTAATAATATTTCTGTTTAATATTATATTTACTTATAGAAAGAGTAAAGTATCTATTTTGATAAAGTATAAGAATCTTACTATATTAAATTTGAGGGATAGATTCTAGAATATTTTAATAATATAGAAAGGATATTAATATAAGCTTTTAAGAACTACTTTATAGGGAGAGATATATATTTCTCTATAGATAAAGATATATTAAAGGAAAAGTTAGTTAAGATTCTTAAGGAGGAGATACTAATAAGATAGATAATAAAGAGTATTAAAACTAATTAATAAGAGTATTTTACTTTTAGATAAGAAATTATAAAAGATTCCAGCTTTATTAATAGCCTCCTAGGGGTAGGAAGATTTATTTCTATTAATTAATAAGTATCTATATTAAGAAGGTTAATAATAGAGTTACCTTCTCTATAATTAATACTAATAATATTGATAATAAAAAAAATATTAATACTAAGTTTATAATTTATAGAGATAGATATTTGAATAGATATTAACTTACTAAAGACTGAGAGGATAATAACTAATAAGGAAGAGAAATATTTAGAGCTAACTAGACTCCTGAGATTCTATATTTACTTTAGAGGAAAATATTAGTTAATACTGAAACATTATATCCTATTTAACTAACTTTATAAGAAAGTTAAATTATCATTTAGTAAAATATATAGAATAACTAATAAATATACTAGAGAGGAATACAATATTTATAAAGATAGGATATAGATATTTATTTCTAAATATACTAACTATAATATTAGCTAGAATATAGTAGGAGGAGTATTTAATAATATACTAGTAGGATAAGTGTATTTATATTATAAGATATTAATTTTACCAATTTAAGATAATTTCCCAATTACTTAAATAGTTATAATAGTTAGACATAAGTTTAAGATATTTATAATCTATTTTAATTATTATGGGGAATAGAAGAATATAAGTTTTAAGAGATCTACTGAAGATGATAGATATATTAATATAGTTAAGATATTTAGGATCATAAAAATATAGATTAATTCTTTTTAATATATCTATCTGAACTTATAAGATCTATAGGAGAAGATTAATAAGGAGATATATATAACTATATACTAAGTATATAATAAAATTAGTTTATTTTATAATATTATTAATAAAGTGAAACTGACTATTAATAGGCTGTGTGAATAAATAATAAAGATACTTAGAATTTAAAAGAAATAGTTAAAGTAAAATATTAACTATATTATAGATTATAATTAGTTTTCTATAGACTATATATATAATAGCTAAAAGTGGAACTAATATCATAACTATTTTTAACTATTTTATCTGTAATATATATAGGATAATAATATTACTTTAGGATAATTCCGCGAGAAGATATAAGGTAGAGATATATAAGGTAAGTATTAGGTATATTGAAAACTAGTGAATAAATATTAGTTAATAAAGTATATCTTAGAGGAATGTAAGGCTATTACTTTATAATTTAAGAAGGTGTTTATTATTAATATTATATCAGTAGAGGAGATTATAATATATCTTAATAATCCTCATTTTATAGAGGAGATAATAGAGGAAGTAGAAGATAATATAGATAAGATATTAGAGGATAGTTTTACAGCTATCTACTTTACTATAATAGATAGTTAGAAGGAGAGTATTAATTCTATATAATTTACAGAGATCTTTTAAAATTTTACTTCTTATTACTTAATAACTATTAATAAATTAGAGATTTCTTTAACTTTATAGTATTTAGAAGTTATTTTTAAAGGTATTTCCTTAGATACTAGAGTGGGTAGATTTTCTACTAGAAGTATATAATAATTTAGAGTTCTCTAGAGGATATTCTATAATATTTTGCTAGATAAGATAGCTTTAAAGATAAATATTAGATTTAGAGATAAATAAGGTTTTATAAGTTTTGGTATTATTAGAGTATTTATACTTTTTAGAGATATTAGTTTTAATATTATACTTATAGTTATACTATTTCTTCTAAGTTTCTCTAATATAGACTATTTCTGAATATATTTTAATAATTTTAATAATAAGATTAAGTAGGAGGAAGTATTACTATCTATAGAGAGATATAATAGGTATTTATAGTTTTTAATTCAGGAGGATTCTTATAATAAGATTATTAACTTCCTTATAGAGATAAAAATATAATAGTTTTATAAGAGATTTAGTTATTTTAGTATCTATAAGTTAAATAATATGTTTAAGAGAGTGGGTGAGACTGTAATAACTAATAAGATTAAGGTGATTATTAAGAACTGCTATTAGTGTTAGATAAATAGTAAAATATTATACTGGTTTAAGTTTAGCTTTAAGGATAATTATAAGTTTAATATAGAAATTATTATTAATATTATATATCTTAATAGTAACAAGTTTATATTATATATAGTTAATATTTCTATAGTATTTATAACTGTAAGGTTTATAAAACATATTTCTATAGAGGATATATAATATATTCTGAAAATATATTAGATTAATATATATTAGGAACCTCTAGATAGAATTATGACTAATATATAATATAATTTTATAGCTAAAAGTTTTAAGAAAGAAGCTAATAGTATAGGTAGTAAGGTTAAAATTATGTTAGTTAAAGTTTATAATAGTATTAGTAAGGTAGAATATTATTATATATCTCTATAGAGGGTATATAAGATTATCTGAAATAAGATACTGGAGATTAATAGAGAGGAGATACTATAAAATGTAGTGAAGGTAGTTAATAATATAAGTAGCTTAAATAACTTTATATTAATTCTGCTGGTTTTTAGAGTATACTTACATCTTCATTTAATATTACTATTATCTTTAGATATTATAAGATAAGTAGTTACTATCTAGAAAATAATAGAAGAGGTATATAAAATTTATACTTAATAGTAAGTTTCTAATATTCTGAATATATATAATAATTTCTCTACTACTTCAGTCTATTACTTACTTTTTTAATTAGAAGTATATATCTATTATAAATATTAAGGTTAAATAGGATCTTTTAGGTTTATTTTTATTAATAGTAAGATATATATTATTGAGATAGATAGTAAACGTAGTATCTTTAGATTAATAATAGTTAAGTTATACTATTAACTATATACTAGAGAGATAGAGGTTTAAGATTTATATAATAATTAGCTACTGGATAAATATTTAAAAGAAGGTATATTAATAGTAGTATAAGGTGAGGATAGACTAAGGTAGTAAGGATAATTATATAAAAATATAATTTTTATTATAGAAGCTGAACTTATAGATAATATTTACTATAATATTTATCTGATAATAAAAGAAATAGAGGTATTTATTAAGGTTATTAAATTTTACTAATATAGCTTTATTTAAATATTGGGAAAGCTATTTTAGGAATTATTTACTATAGAGTGAGAGACTTTATTAGCGAAAGATATATTCTATTTTGAGCGTTTTAATATTTGGAAATATAATAGTATGAGAATCTTTGGTTTCTGTTTTATTAAAAAGGTTAAGGGTATAGATAATATATTATATAAGAATTTATAATTAGTTATTTAGAGTTTTAATAATTGGGGGAAGACTAATATCTTTATATAGTTACTAATAATTTAATAGGTTAGCTATTACCTAATATTAGTATTATTAGTAATATTTAAAGAGGTGATTTCTATAGAGATTTACTTCTAAGATATTACTTAAATATATATATAGATAGAGATAATACTGAATTACTTTATACTAATGAAGCTACTAGTAAGCTTATATAGTTTATATCTAGAGTGTATTATTATTATTATAGTTTAACTATTATATAATTTTATAGAGTTTGGTATTTATTAGTATGTGATATATTTTAGTTACTATAAGGGCTGACTGTAAATAGAGTTTTTGTTGTATAATTTATGTTTTATGATCTCTAGGCTTAATAATTTATATTTTGGTATTGTAGGTATATAAATGGATTATACTTTTAGATTCTGCTTACTTAAGTTTAATAATAAGGAAGAGGGGGAGTTTTAGTGAGTGGGATCTGCAGCTAAACTGAAGTTAATATTTATATAATATGAATTTCTTATATTTAATAGAGGTGTGATTATCTTGAAGGATAATAGTAATGTTATTTTTACTTAAAAGGGATAAGGTAAGAAGATTAAATTTATTAACTCTATATCTAAAATCTGTTAGTTTATAACTAGTAAATATTTGTAATTGATTAATTTATTGTAACTAGGTTGTAACTGGTGGTTTCTATTTTGTTATTAATTAATATTTTCTTCTGAGGTAGGTATAGAGTCTCGGGGGTTTAGTTAGCTCTGGGTGTTTCTCTTTTTTGTTAGTTGTTATCCTCTCGGTTTTTAGTAAGTTGATATCTGTTTAAATATCTATTTCTGTAGGTTGTAGGTTTGGCGTTAGTGTTATTTTTGTTGTTGATATTAATAGTGTTAATTATGGCGAGGGTAATTCTATTATTAAGCCTTTTGGTGTAGATAGTTGTTAATTAATAGGAATGAATCTTCTTACTTCTAGAAGGTTATTAACAAAGCTGGGATTTTTCTGTAATTTTTTGTCTGAGGGTGAGGTATTCTTGTTAGTTAGTTTTAATACTTTCTACTATCTATCTTATTAGTATCTCTTTTTTAAGGATCTCAATTAGTTTTTCCTTTAATGTGTTTTTATCTATAGAGAAGTATATACTTCTCCCTATAAGGTAGTTCTTGAGGGTTTATATTAATACTTTTTCTATATTATTAAAATATTTTAGGGTCTATCTTTTTAAGTTAATATAGTAGGTTCTCTATATTTCATTAAAATAGATACTTTACTTTTTCTATAAGTAAATATAGTAGTAAATAAAGATATTATTAAGGATATTACTATTAGTATTTATTTAAGGTCTAATACTTTTACCTTATTATTAAGATATAAGTTTTTAGTGTATTCCTACTGGTAGTTTTACTTCTGTATATTAGAATATTTTTTTATACTTATTAATTTTAGTTGTAGAGATATTATTATAGGTTATATTCTCGTGAGGGCTATTAATAGGGTTTAGGGAGGAAGATATATTTAAGGTATTAGGCTGGGAGAGTATCTATAGTTAGTATAGCTTTACTATATCTCAATTATAAGTGTTTCTCTAAGAGTTATAGTTTTAGAGGTATATATATATATTAGATAAATTATAACTATTAAGTAGATATCTTTTTTTAGTGATAATTTTATAAATAATTTCTTATTTTCAATTTTTATCAATTTGGTAGATACTATTTCTTATTGGTAATATTAGTAATAGATTAGTATATTTTAGTGGTATCCTTATAGGGATTTACTTAGGAGGTGAAGGCTGGTTGCTATTAAATAGGTATATTATTAAGGTTATTATTAATTTAGTTTAGTTTTTTGTTGTGTGAATATACTATCTATAGTAGAGAGGGATGATAAGTGATAGTATGAGGGTGTTATTAGTTATACTAATTTATATTATTTAGTATATTATTTCTTAGTCTTTTGTTACTATAGAGAGAGACTTTGAAAATAAGCTGTAGTAGGTAGTTAGTTGGATATATTATTTTGCTATTAGTTTAAATAATTCTTTTTTTATATTGTTTTTTATTATTTTCTTCTCTTTTCTTCTTTCTGGTTCTACTATTAGTATAAATATTTCTTTTTTTGTTTTTTTTGGAGTATAGTTTATTAGAAAGATTCTCCTAATGGGGTTTTTTTAAGTAGATAGTGATATTATTAGTATTAGTGTTCCTCTTTTTTATATTAGTTATAGTGTTTGTTAGTTTAACTTATAATTTTCTCATTATTATTAATATTTTATTGAATAGTTATTAGATATCTGTAGGTAGGGATGAGGGATCATAGTTTTTTAATACTTTCTATCTCAGTATTAGTTATAATATTTTCAATAATTTGTTATTTTTAGGGAATTCTAATCAGGATGCTTTCCTGCTGTAGTTATATATAGAATATATAGGGGAAAAAGGTTATAAGTTAATATTATTACTTAGTTTTGAATCTGGGATATTTGTATGTTAGTTTATATTATTCATTATGTTTTTGTGATTGTTTCTAGGGTTTCCTTGCTGTATAAAATGAGGGTTTTGTTTTTGTTATTACTTTTGTTATAGTTAAGTTCTGACTGCTAGGTAAGCTACATTATAGGTGTAGATATATTAACTAAGGTATTTTGTTTCTTTTATATGATATTGGAAAAAGGGGGGGGATTTATAGTGTATTATTTTTAGTTACTAATATGTTATGTTTGTTATTATTGAGGTGCTCTCTTGTCTCTTGATGGTTGAATATATGTGAGATGTTGATGAGTAGTAGTGAGGGATAGTAGTTTTATTATAGATTCTTTCTTTTTAGATATATTAATTTTATTATTTTATTTTAGTATTTACTATTTTAATTTAGTGTTAATTTTAGTTATTTTTTATTATATGGTGAATATAATATCATATTAAGTAAATAGGTTGTTATGAGTTTATCTTTACTTCTGTTTCTACTGTAAGCTTGTTATTAATGTTTTTAAGGTAGTATATAGTTATGATAGCTTTAAGTTGCCTGTTTCTGCTTAGAAGCTGTCTATAGGGTCTTTTGGGAGGTATTATAATCTTATCTCTTTAGGTATTTCTTACTGATCTGTAGTTAAGTAGTAGTAATAGGTACTAATTAGTAGTAGTATACTTTAACTTCTCTGTTATAGCCTAACACTAAGACCTAATACTGGAGGATATTAAAAGACTTAATAAATACTTCCTATAGTAAATAGATAATTCTGAAAGAGGTTTAATATTTATTTCTACTGATATTAAGATAATAAGGATATATATATTTATTAATAGACTTTTTGCTAATAATAATAATATAATATTTTAGTTTGGATTTATTATTATTTTAGGGATAGAAGATATTAGTGAAGATAATAATATTTTTAAGCTTGGAGGTAATATTATCTATTTCTCCTCTACTAAATTAAAGAGAGTTATATATAGTATATTAGTATCTAGGGTCTATAATATAATTATAGAGTTAATATAGGATATATAATATCTTTTATTCTTAGGTAAGTAACTAAATATCTTAAGATATTAATAATATTAATAGTAGTGTATACTAATTCTTACTCTTTCTATAAGTATCTTATTAAGTGAGGTATTACTAAAGAGAAATATTTTATAATTAATATTATAATATTATAATAATTATATAAGAGAAGGGAGATCTTTAAGATTTAATAGATTAATAGTAAAGATAATCTTACTGATAGTATAACTAAGATATCTAATAATTAAGTTTTTAAAGTATTTATTATTATAAATAAAGTAATTATAAGGATAGAAGGATAGGTTATAAAGGTTATAGAGGGTAATAAGAGGAGGATATAAGGATAAAGAGGATAAATAGAGGATATTACTATAGGAGGGCCTTAAGGTATCTAAATAGTGATAATTAAAAAGTGTACTTTTATGAGTAAATACTATTTATAGTGTTTAATTGGTTTTTAGTGTATTTAAAAAGATATATGTAACTAGTGGCTGGGTTTTTGCGTTTTGTAGTGTTTTTGTGTTTTATGCTGTTTTTATGTTTTATGCTGTTTTTGCGTTTTACGCTGTTTTTACGTTTTATACTGTTTTTAAATTTAATGCTATTTTATGCTTTTGCTATAAAAGAGAGTATTGCTGGTGTTAGGTTAACTGAATACTGATATAGCAAAAACTATAATAGTAGGTGATATACTAGATACCCCACTTTTTAGACTAATTAGATAAGAGGGATTATTCTATAGATTGATCTCAATAGTGTATAGTATATATACGTACGCCGTAATATAGATTTAGATATAACGAAATAGAAACTACTAGTTACGATCCAGTTACAATAAATCGGTCGATTACGAACGCTTACCAGTTGTAAACTAATATATTTAAATACTATATTAAAGCTGTAGAGATATTTAATAATAATCCTGTAAGTAGCTTATTATAAATTACTAATCTAAAGCTGACTTTTGCAGATAAAGGGTAAGTAAGTTAGTAATATAAAGGTAATAATCTAACTTAAGTCATATTTAAACTAATAGAAAGAATTTAAATTAACTTTTATTAAGAATAGAAGTATTTCTGGTTTTACTGTTTAGATACTAGTTACTCTAAAGAATACTATTACTGAAATATTATTAGTTTTGCTGCCTATTTAACTACCTGCTGTTATCTGAATTTCTAGCTTAACTGTAAGTATAACTAGGTTGCTTTTCAGCTGGAATTTTATCTCTCAGCTAGTTACTAGTAGCTTTATATTATAGCTAGCCTTAGGTTTAGTAGAGGTGAGTCTGTTAGTAGTAAGTTAAGGCTATAATATATAGGTAACAGTATTATTATAGTACTGATAAGATTAGGTCTTTAGAACTTATAGTAATTAGATATAAATCTCATAAGAAGATTAAGAGATAAAGCTAGAAGTATCTGAGGATAATTATAAAGTTAATTACTGAAAAGCTATAGAAGTCTGACCTTAAGCGAACTTTAGCTTATCCTATATATAAGTCTGTAATATTATAGGTTTTCTTATTTCTATTAATATTATATTATTCTTTACTAATTTGAAGGTAATAAATAATTATTATTTCTGAGTTAGTAATTGTTTAGTTTTACTAATTATTTTCAGGATCTACTAATTAATTACTTACTCTATAGGATAATTACTTATCTTTTATTATTATATAACTTATATTATAGTTTCTCTATAATCCAGTAAGTTGCTTATTATATTGTTCTCTTTATATATATAAAATACTGTATAGCTACTAGATACTTTATAACTTAGTTTTAGTTTTATTAAGTTATAATATTAAGTTTCCCCTCTAAAGAATTTTATTTTTAAGTTTAATATAAGTAGGTAACTTCTGCTTATTAGTTTATAATATATTCCTTAATTTTTTCATTATATTTATATTATATTAGAATTAGTTTCTGATCTTTCTATTTCTATCTATTATTATTAATATTATATATTATATATTAAAGAGTTTGGTGTAGATATAATACTATATTCCTATTATTATTTTAAGAGTCTATATTATAAAATATTTTACAGAAAAGAGGTTTATAGTGAATATATATATTTAGGTTATTCTTATAATATATTATAGAATATAGTATATAAATATAAGTTTTTATATTTTAGGTAATATATTATCTTACTAATTAGATAGTTAATTATTTACTTAATAAAGTTAGTTATTTAGAAAATAAGGAAGGACTAATAGAGGAAATGCTACTAAAAAAGCTATAACACTAAGGAAAACTTAAGTAGAAATAGATAGTTACTTATAAAGCTAAATTATATCTAGAAGATAAGGTAGAATATTTTTAAGTGAGGAATTTTATTACTAATAATAATATTAAAGTGAAATTAAGTTTACCTATAGTAAATAAGAATATAGCTATTTTAGATATATAGTTAAATAATATTTTTAGAGTAATTAATTAGAATATAATACTAAGTAATCCTAATTTAGTGAATTTTAATTTTAATACTTCTAAGATAACAATTAAGAATTCTTAATTTTTAGAGGATAGTATATTTAGATATAGAAATATTTTATCTCTTTAAAGTTTTTTATCTTGTTAATACTTAGGTTGAGAATATTAAATATAAACTAGTTTATTAATTTAGATTATAGATATTATAGTTTATTTATATATTTTTTGTTCCTAGTATTCTTAAAGTTCTTTAAGATATTTAATATTAGATACTAGTTCTTATATATTCTCTATATAACTATATCTTTTCTATTTAATAAGATATTATATTTCTATATTATCTTATTAATTAATATAGTTAATAATTTATTCTATTTTATATTCTTATTCTAAATTAATTTTAATATAATCTTCTATATAGAATCTTTTTAATATTACTTTAAGAAGTAAAATATAAAAAACTAAATAATATCTTATATTATCTAGTAGTAATAGTTTGTAGTTAATATTTAAGATTTTATAAAGAATTTCAAATAGTCTGAGTTTCTTAAAATCTAATTTATTACTTAATTATTTAGGTTAAATATTTTATTTAGTGAGATAGATATTATCTTCCTCCTTAAAAATTAATCTTCTAATTCTTAAAATATTACTATACTTATATATTTATTATCTGATAAATTTAAGCTTTTTTAGAAGTTTAGCTCAGAAAATATAAAACTTCAAAATATCTACTATTATTTTTACTATTTATTCTCTCTATTAAGATTCACTATATATAGTGGGGTTAAATCTATAATTAAGATAGAAAAATAATTCTTTAGTATTTTCTCTATTATATTATTATAGGTAAATTAGGTTATTAGTAGTAAAGTAACTTAATTATCTTACTGATAGTTAATATAATATCTAAGGTGGATTTTAAGAATCTAGTTAATATATTTAGTCTAACTATTAGTTTATAAATGGAAAGTAGTAGATAGATAGTATTTGACTTTAAGTCATAAAATCAGGAATTTCTAAAACTTAAATATAAAAAGTTTATCTCTATTAAATATAATTTCCTGAAGTAACTTATATTAGCTAATAATAATTCTAAGGAAAGTATATATAAGATTTTCTATTATATTTAATTTCTTATAGAGAATAAAGTAAGTATATTTAGTAAATTATTCTACTATAATAAGAATATTATTATAGTATATTTTAGTAAGTAATTCTTATAACTTTAGTAGCTTAATAATAAAGTCTAAGGAGATTTATTTTTAGGGTTTTTAAGATATTAATAGAGATTATAACTTACTATAAAATTTATATTAGCTAGACTTACTTTTAAAGTAGATCTTATAATCCTTAATTATATTAACTATATTTTATCTTATAATCTTTTTATTATAATATTATTAAATTCTTTTAAATATTTTAGTAACTCCTTAATATTTATATATAAGTATATTATAAATATTTCTAATTATCTTATATATTATTCTTCTAATTATATGAATATTAACTTATTTAGTAATTAAGAGCAACTTTTATATAGATATAAGGTTTCTATCTATATTTATACTTAGGATAACTTATATTTCTTCTGAAACTAGGATATTATAGTCTAGGTTTTAACTAAATATATTAGCTTTTTTATTTTCTATTTCTTTATAATAAATAGTATAAAAGTTAAATTCTAAAAGAAATTATAACTATTTAATCTATTACTTATTAAGATTCTTAGATATTATAAGGTATATAAAATTCTTATAGTTAATATTAATCTAGACTTTATATTCAGATTCTAAAAATTATATCTTCTATTCTTGAAATATTTTTATAATAACTATAAATTCTTTATTATAAATCTAGTAGTTAAGTTCTAATTTATTAAGTTTATATAAATAGAAGATATAAGAATATAGTATGTTTTTTATATTTTATTATCTTAGTTATCCTCCTATTATGTAATCTGAAGTATTAGTTTTAATTTTAAATAGTTTATTAGGATTTAGAATTATAAGAATAAATTCTGAAGTAACTTAGTTCTTAATATTCTGAAATACTTCTTTTTATCTATTAGTTTAATTAAACTTAATATCTTTTTATATAAGTTTAGTAAGTAGGATTAATTTCTTTACGTAATTATTAAGGAACCTTTAGGAAAAGTTAGTAAATCTAAGGAAAACTTAGATTTCTTTAATATTTATTAGCTTAAGTTAGTTCTTAACTATCTAGATCTTCTTAGTTAATATCTTAATTATATTTAGTATAATAGTAAATTCTAAATATTCTACTTATTATATATATAATTCACTTTTCTCTAGTTTAACTAGTAGTTTACCTTATTAAAATTTCTAAAATACTTTATAAATATATTCCTTATATTCTTTTAGTATCTTTAAGTAGATAAGAATATTATTAAAATATACTATATAAAAGATATCTAAATATTTATATAATATATAGTTAATTATGAATTAGAATATTATAGATATATTAGTAAGTTTAAAAAGTATTATAAGGTATTTATAAAGTTCTTTTCTTATTCTAAAAAAGTTTTTTATTTTTCACTTTCTTTAATATAGATAAGATTATAAGCTTTTTTCAAGTTAAAAACTATAAACTAATTAGCTCTATAAAGTTAATTTTATAGTTTTAATATAAGGAGTAATAGATATTAGTTCTTAATTATTATATTATTAAGTTATAAGTAATAATATAAAGTTATAGCTTACTATCTTTCTTAAATATAAATAGGATTACGCTTCCTACTAATAATAGTAAATATTTTATATAATCTTTCTTAAGGTATTTATTGATATATTTATTAAGTACTTCCATTTCTATTTAATTAAGTTTATAGATCTTACTGAATTTAAGCTCCTTCTCTTTTTTGAAAGGGATCTTATAATTATAGCTTATATACTTTAGTAGTCCAATTTTAAGTTCTTTTACGAAAAGTATTTTATAAATCTAGTATTTATTACGGATAGTCTGAAGTTAATCTATCTTATTATTAATTTTTATTACTACTATAATATTTAATATTCAGGCTACTATATCCTTAATCCTAAAATAGGTAATAAATCCTTATATTTTCAGAGTTATATCTAATTTATATAGGATCTCGTCGTCTGGAGAGTTTTAAGAGACTGAATCTTTCTATTAGAGATAGTTAGTTTTCTAATCTATCTATAGATTATTCTTTTATAACTATAAGATTCCTAAGATAATCTCCTAATTACCTATCTCTATTATATTAAAGATATAGTTTTCCTTCTAGCTATAGTAATTTAAAAGGAAGTATATAGTCTCTAAATTAATAATATCTCTATTATATTTAATACTTTCTCTTTTAATAATATATAGCTAGTATGTGAGAATAGCTACAGTATCTATTCTGCTGTGTGGCCGTTCTAGCTTATATAAAGCCTAACTAGCTTATTTATATATATTCGAGCGTTCTATTCTAGGTTGAATAGATTATACTTTTTAATAATCTATATTCAGACTGTATACTATACTATTTATTTATTATAGTTATAAGCCTAGTTTTATTTAATTATCCTCTGAACTTTTATTGATTATTTTAGTATAAAGAAATAAATACTTTTTCAGATCTATTATAACTATTCTAATATATTATTTTCAACTGCTAGTAACCTTAATACTAAGATTAAGCTGTCTAACAGTACTGATTTTAACTGGTAGTATATTACTCTTCGATTTTATATAACTAGCTGAGATATTTGGAAGTATCTTAATCCAGATATTATACTAACTATTAATATTATGAAACTACTTAATCTACTGAGTTTTGATACTTAGCTAGCTATAGAAAATACTGCTTGAGAAACTAAAAATTTAAATTTATATATAGTTAATATTATAGGTATTTTTAATTACTATTCTGCAGATCTTAAGTTTTAAGTAGTTTGTAAATCTAACTGTAAGGATATTAAGAAATACTATAATATAATTCAGATATAGGTGGATATAACTATTAATAATAGTTTTCTTACGTTAGCTTAAATAAAGTTTCTTAATAATAATAATATGTCTCTTTAAGTATTCCTTAAAGTTTTGAAATGTTAATATACTTAGAATGAGTTAGTTATATAATAGAGAGTTTAAGTAGAATATAAGAGAATTCTGGAAAAAGCTAATTTTAATATCTCTACTTCAGCTTAGTATAATAAGTAGTATATAATTTACCTTTAAGTAGTTA
>MASP02000844.1:0-16891 GCA_001693025.2 Colletotrichum lindemuthianum | reverse complement strand
TAACTTATTATTTTAACTATAAAGACCTTAAATTTAACTAGAACTTTAAATTTTATAATATACTAATATATAGTTAGCTTTCTACCTCTAGAGTTTAGCTAAAAACCTTATTTTATAGTATATCTTATAACTAAAAAGTTGTTAGATTTAATATTCCTACTTAGCTTCTATATAAAAATATAATTATAATATCTAGCTTACTATTTAAAAAGTTAATTAAAAAGAAGATTAAAAGTAATATTAATAATTATATTATAGAGGTATTTAATATAACTTTTGACTCTATAAAACTTATTAGTATTCTAAGTTTTCTATTATTAATAAGATTAAGAATAAGAATACTAATAAGATATATAAGAAGTTAAAACTTATAATTTAAGGTTTTAGAGATGATAGTAAGTTTGAGATTTTAATATAATTACTAAGAATCTAATAAAGTAACTAGTAATTAATTTTAACTATAATCTTAACTTTCCTCCAGTAAGAAAATATATTAATATAGCTTTATAATATTACTTAAGTATATATTTAAGCTAAAATAGACCTTATAAGATATATTATAGCTATATTATCTTTATATTTTAAAGAATAATATTCTCTAAACTTTAGAATAATTATTGTTATATTATTTTATAGTTTTACTGAAGTTGGAACCTACTAGTAGGTAATTTACTTTATATAATATAAAGAGAAATTATAAATAGAGATTTTAATATATAATCTATTTCTTCTTATTTTCTATATTTAGAATAATATTTTCAATCTTATTAATATATATATTAATAATATTCTTAGCCTCTCTAATATAATATTCTCTTACTAAAAAGATAAGAAGCTTAAAAAACCTTCATTTAAGGTGAAGCTAAAAATTATATTTTTATAGACTATACTTCTTATATTTAATAGAGATATCCTATTACTTTATAGTAATTATTACTATTTATACTAAAAATATTAGATACAAAAACTAGCTCTTATTAATATATATATTACGCCTAAGGCACTTAAGAAGGTATACATTAAATAATGTATATATAATATGTATCTTACCTTTATATACTAACTAGAGACTTTATTTAACCTCTAATATATAGCATAAAAGTAATAATCCTTAAGTGATAATATTACTATATTTAATAAATAGCTTAAGTAGTAAAAAAGGTATCTTAACTAAAATCTTAACTTTATACTATTTAACCTCTCTAAAATATACTTTTACACCTTTATTAATAGCTTCTTTACTAATAATACTAACCTTTTATCTTAACTGGAATTTATAATAATTCTAAACTAAGAGATTATAACTAATAATAGTTAGTTTAACCTCTATAGTAACTTTATATATTATTTATCTACTAAAAGTAAGAAAGTTACTAGAAGTATATTTATTCTAGAGATCTATATTATAGTAGCTAATATAGACTTTACCTATATTATAGCTATATTACTTAAGAAGATTCTTAAGTATTAAAAGCTTCTTTATATTCTGACTATTATATATATAAACTTATACTTACTTTTTAAATATCTTATAAAGCTTAATATTATTAAAGAGAAGTATTGAATAATTAATATTATAATATTAAGATAGTTATATAAATACTTTAAACTCTATAAAGTATAGTAGATTAACAGAGATAATAATATTACTAATATCTTTATAAAGAATACTCTAAATTATCCCTTTAAGAGATTTATTAATTTAAGTTATATAACTATTTAAATAGAGGGATAGGTAACTTAAGTGGAGTAGATAAATAAGTATTTAGATATTATTTAGGTAAAAGGGTATAGATTGCAAAAGATATTATTTCTTATATAAAGAGATAGGTATTAGGATATATAATAAAAAGAAAAGTTACTAATATTAGATATATTATACTGTAGGGTATATAATAACTATATATACTACTATATATATAGCAGCATACTTTCTATAGCTTACTAGCTATAAATACCTAGCATCTAGTATCAGCTATAGCCCAATAGTATAGCAATTAGTAAGTAATTATTATACTATAGATTTAGAGCCTTACGTAACGCCACATACTATATAATATAGTAATAATAATAACTAATTACCAGAACACTAGTTTGCATCTATATAATAAGATTACATATAGCATATAATTACCCTCACGATTAAACTAACAGTTATTATATATTACTAAAGTGGTATTAATAGTATACTTAATATACTTATAGTAAATCTCCTCTATAGCCTTTTATATAACTTAAGCTTAGATAATAATATTTAGTAAGGAAGCTAAACCTTCTATAAAATATAGATATACTCTGAAAATAAGTAGTATAAATATAAGACTATTCAGGCTAGCAGTATTATTAATTACCTTATATACTACCTAAAGAAATACCTTTTAAGTGGCAGTGGAAAGTTCTATATAGTAAATCTTAAATATATAGTGGAGGAATATATAGTAATACTTAACTTTACTAATACTATTATACACCTTAATAAGTATAATATAAACTATTAATTCTATAGTTTTTACCCCTAATCTCAAGTTTTCAAATTAAAAAGTTATACCTATATTAGTAGTAATAACGTTTGGAGACCTCTAGTATATATTAATCTAATATACCTTAAGAACCTTCTATATTATCTTCAGTAATATATTAGGTAACAATCAAGCAACATTTAATACTATAGCAGTATTAATAATATAAAGTGTATTACAATTATTAATATAGATAATATTAATAAGAATCTTTAAGATGAAGTTAATATCACTCTAAATAGTAAATTGGAAGTATAAGGAAGCTATACTTTATATATAGTAGTAGTAGTAATATCTTTCAAAAGCCTCAAAAGTATACTATTTAACTAAATATCCTATTTTATAACGAATATTATAGAGGTATGCTATAGCTGGATATCTAAAATAGCAGTAAAATCTCTATATTTCTATCTCTATAAGGTATATAAAGGTAATTATTCTCTCCTTATTAAAAAGCATCTATAAATACCTCTATTTTCAAATAATAAATATAATTCTTTTACTTTAGCAAAACCTATTACAGATATTATTAAATATAATATTCAGGTAATCTATATTTATAAGGTAGAAGAGGAAGAATATATTATAAGAAACTATATAAAACATAATAATATTAAGTAATATAAGTATATTAATTATTCTAAATATTATAATAAAGGTAGCTTTTCTAAAGTATATTATAACTAATTTACCTTATAGAGGTATAAGAATAATAGAAGAAATAACTAACTATTTTAATATAGTAAACTAAATATATCTAGTAGTTAAAAAGCTAGTAATATCTAAGTTAGATAAAATACCTTAAAGTATAGTACTTGAGTAATAGCCTTTGAATATAAAAATATATATAGAGATAATAATATTATCTATAGGTTTGCTACTAATAATAATATTTTTAGTAAGAATATAAACTACTACCTAATCTTAGAGGATTCTATCAATTTTACCTCTATTTAGAATAATAGGTTTCTTACTATAAAATAATATAAAGAATATCTTTAGGATAATTTCTATAGAGTAATCCTCCTTAAGGTTAATATCTATTTAATATTATATAATAATATCTTTAATAGTATTACCCTCTAGTGAAACCTTAAAAATATTATTATTAAGGTTATTAATATATTTATAGCTTATAAGAAAGATATAGTATACTACTACAGAATATATCTTAAAATTAGTAATTAACTTATATTTATTATATAAAATATGATTTTTCTTAAGAATATACTTTATAAACTAATAACCAAATTTACTATATATATAGCAGTCCTAATTAACGTAGCTATATATAAATATTAAAAGTAGGTAATAGCTATCTGGAGTGTAAATTTATACATATATAGAAATATAGCTATAATCTTAAAGATTACCTTAAGGTAAGTTATATATATAGTTAGTTTAATATTAGTCTCTACCTATCCTCTAGTAGTTATCTTTATTATCTTATATATATTATATCTTTTAGATTAATAAGGTATTACTTATAGAGAATTTCAACTAATTATAGAAACTCTGGAAGGTTACCATAAGGCTAAAGAAAGCTAATTAGTATTTTAATATACTATAGTATATACTTATAAACTGGAGGTAGAGAATATTATCTATTCAGATTTTAGCAGGAAAAGCGTTTTAAATATATATATAAGCTTTAAGATTAGAAGCTTAAGAACCTTCTTTTTACTCTTATTAGAGTTCTCAGTAATAATATTTCACAAAATAATATTTTACCAGTTAGAAAGGTAAAATTATTAATTCTTATTATTCTTAAAGTATTTCTTCACTTATTAAACTATTTAGTTAAACGTAAGATTAACATTTGAGATATTTAAGTAGTTAAAGTAAAACTCAAAAATATTATCTTTAAGTATAATTAAAAAGAATTCTGCCTATATATACTGTGGAATACTAAACTTAAAGTAGTAATTACAAAATATTTAGATTTTTAACTTAAGAATATTATAAAAATCTCTACTATACTTTATATCTTTATTATTTAACCTTATAAGGTTTATAGTATACTTAGTAAATATATTATCAAACAGAATAGTAAAGTTAGCTTACAGAAGATATTCATTTTATCTGGGCCGCTACTAACTATAATTTTGATAGTTCTCTCGCTATGAGAGAGGGTTTAATATAGAGGAATAGAAAGCTAGTAAAGTTAATAATTAGACTAGAGATTTCTGACCTTAGGTTATAAATATATAGATTAGCTAATATAGCAGTAGATATCTTTCTTCAACTACTTATAGTGAAAATATTATTCATATTAAGCTTTCAGCCTTAGGCTAAACCTTACGGAAGGATAATAGAATATATTACTTAGCTATTATAAGATTATCTAATTATTCTGGAAACTTTTGGAGGTTTTTTCTTAACGGGGGAAAGTAGTAGTAAAGGTTCTTAATCTTCAGATAGGTTTATAAGGTAAACTTATTTTACTAAGTAACCTAATATAGAATTAAGTAGATATAGTTACTATTTAATTTAAATTTAATATTATAGATAATAAGTTAATTTCTAAATTAGTAAACTATATTAATATTACTAAGTTGCCAGATTATTTTAGGCTATTTAATAAAATTATTCTGAAGTATCTGAAAAAGCTTTTAGCTATATAATTCCAGTAAGGTATAGAAAGCCAGTTAGTATCCTAAATATATATCAGTTTTACTGATATTATCTACTATAATGGAGGTCTAGTTAATTTCTTAAACTTATCTAAAACACTCTAAGTTTAAGTAAAGAGAGATATTTATTAGTATAAGAATACCTAAGGGTAAAGTTATTACTAATATAGAGAAATTTTAGGTGGGCGTCTAACCTCAAGAGGTTAATTTGGATATTATTATAAAGGCTAGAAAGATATAAAATAAAGGAGAATTATTAATTTAATTAGCTTTATATAGAGAAGAATAAAGAAAGACTTTAAAAGAAGCTATATAAATTTCTTAAGAATTAAAGCTAAAGATACTATAAATCTCTAGTGCTAAAAAAGGTTTAATATTACTTCAGGAGGATTATTATATTTATTAAATATACTCCAGTTAGTAATAATAAGAATATAAGTTTAAACTTCTTAGTATAGCTGCAGGAAGTATATTAACTTAATTAGGGTAAGAATATAAATTTAAACTTCTTAATAGTAATTTCCCTAAGAGATAAGTATATATTTAGAAGCTTCTGGCAAAAGTCTAGGGTGTGGAGAATTCAAAGTATCTAAGTAATAAATCTTATAATCTTTTATCTTATATAAACCTTAAGTATAAGGTTTTATAATTACTTCTTCTAATATAATAAGCTTTACTAATCTGCAGTATAGTAATATAATAGTTAGGTTAACTACTAATAAGTATTAGTTTAATTATTAAGGTAATTATATACTATATATAATCTTATTATATAGATGCAAACTTATATTAGTTTCAGTTATTATTATTATTACGTCATACAGTATATAGCGTTATATAGACTCTAGATATATAATATAGTAATTACTTACTAATGACTATACTATTAGGCTACAGCTAGCGCCGGATGCTGGGTATCTATAGCTAGTAGGCTATAGAGAGTATGCCGCTATATACGTAGTATCGTATATAGTTACTATATACCCGACGGTATAGCGTAACTAATAATATAACTTTCTATTATAAGTAAATTAATATTACTCTCTTAGTTTCGCAAATATTCTTATAATATAATTTGAAATATAATATTACCTTATTATTAATAGGATTCTCTAAGGGTTCCCAAATTAATATATTATAGCCTCTTTATTTAACTAATATATTTTAATTCTGCCGCCACCCTGGGGTATAGTTTACTATAAGAGTCTCCTTAAGTTGATATTTCTTCTAAAGCTTATTATTCTTCCTTACTAAAACAGGAATACAATTAGCATAAATCTCTATATAATATCATAAGAATAGGAAGATATTTTCAGCCTCTCTAATAAGGTTAATATAAAATACCAAGGAAATACTTGGGGGAATATCCAATATAATATTAAGTAAACTTAACATATTAAGAACATTTCCGTTTAACGTAGTAGTTTAACGTCTGGCTGGCTCTTTCCATTTTAGTAAATGCAGTAGGTTTAAATTCTATAACAGGTAACTATAACTAAGAGGTTATAGTATACCTTCTAGTTATGAAATTAAGTGTAGTAACTGCTACCAGCTGGCGATATTTACTTATAGCTATTAATAGCTGGTAATTATTAATAGCTGGTAACTATTAATAGCTGGTATTTATTAATAGCCAGTAATAAATATATTAGCTGGCTGTATATATTATATAATCCTTATAGTAATCCTTAAAAAGTAACTATAATAAATATGAGCTTATAACTTCCCTTTATAACATATCTTTCGTATATATTAGCTATTATGTTAACTAACTATACTTACCACCTGAGGTTTCCTATATTTAAATAGTTTTTTAGCTTTATCTTATCTATAAAGTCTTGGAGGGAAAAGCTAACTATTAGATACAACTACCTAAAATAGAATCCCAAGAGGTATATAATTTAGTAAAAAATTAGAGTTCCTTAATATAACTCTATACTAATAATATAGTATTTATATTATAGGCTAAATCTGGATATTCGGTTAGGATTATGCCTAGGTATTTGAAGCTAACCTCCTCACCCAGGTGAGGCTTTAGTGGACTCTATATAATATTATATATACAGACTTTTCTATATACTTATAAAACCTTCTATTTTATTTCTTAGTTCTAAATAAATAGTATTTTACGCCACATTCCAGTTAAATAACCTTAAGTTCAGCTTTTTATATATTTAGAATTAAGTTTTATTTATTATATAGATAATATTAGATAGAATATAGCTTCCTACTAGTTAAGTATATAATTTAGTTGAATATAGCTTCTAGGATATTATACTATATAATACGTCACTAACTAACTAATATAAAAAATAATTATAGATATTAATATCCCCCAGAATATTTCTATAGATAGTAATTCTATAAGTAAACTACTTTAGTAGTAATTATAATATATTTTAAGCTTTCTCTACCAGAGAATTAATAAGCTTATAAGTAAATTAGTAAGTTAAAATATTATAGTAGATAGTAATCTCCTGGTAGCTACTATAATAGATACTTCTAGCTTATATTAGAATATTCTAGTTACCTCTAGAATAATATCTATTAGGATATTAGCCTTTAAGGTTAATAATATTATTATATTTCTATTAGTAGCTAACTATTAGAGGAAGTTCTGTTTCTTATTTCTAAAAATTATAGGTAAATAGAAAGATTTTTTAGTATAAACTTAATAGATAAAAGCTAAACTTAAAATTAATTATTACTTTTGTAATAATAATTAGAAATACTAATATTTAATCAACTTCTACTTAAACGTCAGCCTCTAGTAGATAGTTAAAATCTTCTATATAATATAAAAGCTAGAGAAGTTCTATAGTTTAGATGATTTTAAAGGTTATCTAGAGAGAACTTACCTTCATTTAAATAATTAGCTTTTTATTATTACCTAGCTATAAAGCTTCAGACAGAAGGAAAATAAGTATCTAACTACCATTTTATTTGAATTTAAAACAATCTAACTAATACTAAAGAATATATATAGCTAAATATAGTTTAGATTTTCCTATTAAAGATTATTTTACTTCTTGATTAGAAGAAGCTTCTTTTTATAGTTAAATTTCCTATAAAGTATAACTTCTAGCTATTTAAGGTTTAGAATATAACTTAAAAGCCGAAATACATAGAGAGGATATTAGCTTACTATAAGCTATTCTACTGGAGATTTACTACTTATAGTATAAAAGGTAATATTATAATAACTAAAGTGGTTAAGAAGTAATACTAATATTAAGGTTTTAGTAGCTTCTCCTCTGCCTCTAAGAAGTATTCTAAAAACTACTGGAATATCTACTATTACTTTAGGTATGGTAAAAAAAGCTATATATATAGAAACTATATAGTATAAAAATATAAGAAAGTTAGTATAAAGATTATAAAAACTATAGCTACTCTAGATTATATTAAAAATAACTAGGAAAATAATATTTTCCCACCTAGCAATAGTAAGAACTTAGAAAAAAAGTAATTTTAGAGTGAAATTAAACTCTAAAGCTATTAACAATAGGAATAATAAGATAGGGAAAATAACAGAAAAAGAAATAGGTAAGTAATTAATAGTTAGCTACTATTCAGGCTAGATTTAATAGAGGTTACTTTATTAATATACTTATTAAAATAAACTATAATATTTATATTATTATCAATATCTTCCTTATAAAGAGATTTTACCTTCTGCTAGTTAATAAGTTAAAGATATATATAAGAAAATATACTATCAGGCTATTATTCAGTAATATTTAGAGGGTAGCTATTCTAATTCTGAAAGTAAGTAGCTATATATAAAAGATTTTTATATATATTATAAAAGGGTTTTAGCTACTTTCATATTTTAGGTAGCCTTAAATAGAGAATAATTATATTATTTATGATATTAAAGTCTAATAGATAATATATAGAAAGAATAGTATAATAGCCTACCTGAAATATTAGGATAAGTTAGTATAGCTTAAGGAGATTCAGTTAGTCTGCCTACTTAATAATAATTTATTGGCATTTATCTGCTAATATACTATGCAGTATACTGGTAATATATTAAGGTTATACTGAATTATATCTATTAGCTTTATAAATATAAAGAAAGTATTAGCCTTAAAGATAAAGGTAAACCTAAGGAATTATATTCCTATAAATATCTTAAGAAAGTTTCCAGACGTTTTCTATCCAGATTTAGTGTACTAGCTACCTTCTAGCTAACCAGAAATAAGTTATTATATCCTGCTAATTTCTAAGAATAAGCAATAAAAACTAAACCTTCTATACAAATTCCTTTAAAATATATTATAGAAGAAGCTTTTAATACTTAAGAAAACCCTAGAGAACTTACTTAATAAGATATTCATTCGAATAAGTAGCTTCTCCACTAATATCTTAATTCTCTTTATAAAAACGCCAGATAGAGTAATATATTTCTATATAAATTATAAAGCCTTTAATGTAAATATAAAGAAAAACTATTATTTCGTTCCTTTTATATTAGAAACTCTCCAGAGAATTACTATAATATAGTAGTATATTAAATATAATATTATTAGTACATTCTATAAGATTAAAATTAATAAAGTAGATTAAGAGAAAATAGCTTTTTGGATATATTATAGTGTTTTTAAATAAATAGTATACCCCTTTCGACTTACTAATATTCCCACTTTATTTCAATAGTATATTAATAGCTACCTATAATTAATTCTAAATAGCTTTATTGTAATATATATTAATAATATTCTTATTTATATTAGTAACTTATAAAGAAAATATAAGGAGAAAGTTTACTAAATATTGAGCTATCTTGCTAATATAAAGCTAAAGTTAGATTCTAAGAAGTATAAGTTCTTTATTATTATGATTAAGTATATTAAGTTTATTATATTAGCTAGAAAGAGTTTCTTTTATAATTTAGAAAAGTTAGGAATTATTACTAACTAGCTTCCCTCCAGCTTACTGAAGGATATCTATAGTTTCCTTAGGTTTATAAACTACTATAGGGTTTTTATATTTTAGTAAATTATTATTATAAAGCTTTTAAACTATCTAAGTTAAAAGCTTATTTTCTTTAACTAGAGACTAAAATAGTAGAAGGTCTTCTTTATACTAAAATAACTTTTTACTATAAAGTTAATATTATAGATATTTAATTCTAGTATCCTAATAATAATAAAAATAAACTATTTTAGTTATATTCTAGAAGGTATATTATTTCAGAATAATAAGACTAAAGTAAGGTATTAAGTAGTTTTCTACTTTTAATATCTAACCTCTATAGAGTTTAATTACCTAATTTATAATAAGAAGCTTCTTATAATACTAGCTTATTTATAGATATAGAGAGTAAAGCTGCAAAATACCAGAAAGTTTAGAATTCCTACTAACTATAAGAATTTTAAGTATTTTATAAAAAAGTAGCAGCTTACAGAGAGGTAGAGTTAGTAGGTAGAGAAGCTATTCTAATATAACTTTTACTTTAAATACTAACTGGATATTCTGGCAGTAGCTTTTAATATTCTCTCCAGAAGAGAGTAAAATACCTCTAAAGGATAGAATAATAAGAAGTAATAAAATAGGTAATATAAATTATTCTGAATATTACTATTTCCGTGGGACTTTAGGTAGAATATATAAATATTACCAGTATTAAGGTTTTGAAGGGAAGACTATATCTGTAAGAAATATAAAATTATACCGCTAAAAGGAACTTTTTATATTAATGGATATTTATAGTAATTTAGTAGGGAAACTATAGCTTCCCCTCTAATCTCGATATTAAAGTCTAAATTACTAGGTATATTATTATTATACTAAAATAATTTAGCATTAGAGAGAGATTTTAGATGCTAGGTGGTAAAAATAGTAATAGTCTTCTTAATAAGCTTTAAATTAGATTAATATAAAAGTTATATAACTTCTTCCCTATAGGTTATTTAGGGTATAATAATATACTGGAGATTATAAGTTAATAATTCTACTAGTCTAAATAGTTATAAAGTATCTGCCGGTTTATATATAACTATAATATATATAAGGGTATTTATATCTAGAGGTAAGCTAAAAAGGGATTCCTGAAGTTTCTATTAATCTCTAACTGATTATATTCTAATTTGTTAATAAACTTTATTACTAACTTACCTTCTATAAAAGAATAAGATAGTTATTACCTCTAGAGTATCATAAATTAACTAAGTAAGGTTTCTACACTAAAGAAGATAAATATAATAGAAATAAAAGTATATACCTAATAGTTTCTTAGTTGCTACTATAGATATTATAGAATACTATATTTTATTATAAGTAATAAAGAGTTTAACTAGGTAAGTTACTTCTGGAAGATATTAGTAGCTTATACTTATTAAGTATTAGCTACCACCTGCAAACTAATGAAATTACAAAATAATATAATCAGAAGATTTAAGTGATTTTAAGGGTATTTATATACTAGTCTCAAAATAACTAAAGTAACCTATTATCTATTATGTAGTTAGCTTTTTATAACTAGCAGTAAAATATAATAGATATTATATATTTCTTTAACAATTATAAATATTATATTAATTCCATTCCGGCTGCTAAAGTGTATATAGAATTATTTAGTAGTAGTATGGTTGCTATTTACTACCTAGTAATGAGGATACAGTTAGTAATAATATATATTTATATAGAAATAGCTACCACTCAGGAGAGGTTAAGAATCTAAATAAATAAAGTTTAGTTTCCTGCGGATTAATATTTAGTTAGTAATAAGATATAGTTAAATATATCTAACTATAAGTTACTAAAATTAAGCTGGTAACTAATTAAGCTTTACTATATATATATAATAGTAAAGATTCTCTTACTATATAATATAAAGTTAAATATCTGAAAGTTTATTTATCTATATCTTTTTATAAATTTCCTTTAGAAAGCTACTATTAATTTACTATCGAGGTAAGTTATAGTTAATAGCTAGCTACTATTACTAGTAAATAATAATAGAAAGGCTAAATAGCTAGTTAAAAGTATTCTCACTGTAAAAATATATTAGATAGAAAGAGAATACTAATAAGAAGTTTTTATTTAATAGGAAGAATATATAAACTTAATATAGAAGCTAGTTAATATTATTAGAAATATAGTACTATTAAAGTAATATAAGGTGATATATAAGCTAATTATAGATGATAATAGTAATTTAGCCTATAGCTTCTAACTAAGCAGTAGCTAGAAAGAAGGAAGATGATATTATAAGCTATATTTAAATATTCAGCCAAAGCTATATCTCGATATCTAAAGCTAATTTCCTCACTAAGATAGAGTTTCAGTAAACTTTATATAGTATTACATATATAGATTTTTCTTTATATTTATAAAAGCTTCTCTTTTACTTCTTAATTCTAAATAAATAGTATTTTACGCTACCTTCCGGTTAAATAAGTTTAGATTCAGCCTTTCACAAATTATAAGCTATCCAGTTAAGCTTCTTACTTAGCTAATTGATTCTAATATATTATAAGGAAAGCTAAATTATATTATTAACTTAAAGCTATTTTACTATCTACTATATTCTATTACCCTCTATTTTATTATACTATTAGATATAAGTTATTTAAGTTTAAATTAAAGCTATATCCTTCTTAAGGTAAATAAGAAATATTAAAATTCACCTTCAGTTTAAGTTTATGAAAGACTCCTCTATTATAATATATAAAATAGATATTACCTTGAAGCTATTTGGAAGCCTTTTAGAATTTACTTTAGTCATAAATCACGTTCCTATTATTATTAAATAGCTGGTATATAATAATATATAATAGCCAGTTTATTTGCAAAAAGGTAATATATATCTATAGAAATACTTAAATTCTAAATATTATCTACTTAACTCTACTATTTATCTGAAAGTGGAATAATATTAAAAGAAGCTATTTAACTTTTAGAAATTAGTATAATATTAACTAAAAGATATCTATCTAGTTAAATTATTAATTAGTAATAATTAATATAGAGAAACTATAAAACCGCTATTATATACTCTGGAAATACTTAATATACAATCTCGCTAATATAAATATTATAGCTTCTAACTAAATATATTTAGAAAGCTAATTAGTAATAACTATTAGAAATTTGGAACTACCCTCTATAGTAAAGGGTAACTTTATCATAAAGTTTATTAAAACTTAGAATTAGAATTCATTGGGAATTAGAAGAGGCTATAAAAGTTTTTAATATTATCATTAATCTTATAAACATATCAGTAGATATTATATATTTTAATAAATTACTTAATATTCCTTGATATTCTTTCCTAATATCAGGGTGTTTCAAGATATTATAAGTATTAAATTAATCTTAAGATATTCTAGAACAAGAAAGTTATAAACTATTTAAAAAGGTATTATAATAAGTAGCTTATATTTAGAGACTTAGATGTTACCTTAATATAATAGTATATTATCTAACCTTACTAAATAGATAGCTATCTATATTTCTATAATTACCTCCGGGGGAAATATATATACTACCTATTAGATTATATTATAGTAGACTTTATATATTAAAATTACTGAAACCTCTTAGTTTCAGAGTATTAGCAGTATGGTATTCTGGAATATTATATATCTATCTGGTAGTTTAGTGGTATTTCACCGGTAATTATTAATTATCAGGGCGGATTCTTTCCTGTTTCTATTTATTTCTATCTACTAAATTAGAATTATAGAAAAAAACTTAACTATATCTATTTTATTAATTTATAGGGGGTAGAGAATCTATATTAGAGGCTATAGCTTAATTATATTATTCTGTTTCCACCTTAATAAGGTACTTAGATACCCTAAAGAATAGCCTAAACAATATTTCAGAATAAAGCTAAACTGTAAAAGAATTTTAATCTATCTAATTTATTACTTTAGAATAAACTTTAAGTTTATAAAATATTTTAAAACCTTATAGTTTGAAAGAATAGTAAAAGATTCCACTATACTTTGTAGCTTTACTAACTATATTTTAAGTATAATATAATTACTCATCGCTTCCAGTTATATTTAATATAGTTTTACTAAATTGAAATTAATTAAACTATATAATAAGCTAGTAGCTATAGGATATTCACTTTTTTCTTCTGTAAAAAGTAACCTTCTGGTATTTTCTTAATATAATCTATCTTTATTATTCCAAATCTCTTTAGACTCTATTGAATTATACCTAACTTTAAGATAAATATACTCTTGAGGATATTAAATACTTTTTGGTAAGTTTTATTCTACTAAAATAGAATATCCTTCTATATTAGCTATATAAGAGATGTTATTAAACTAAAGAAGTAATTTACTAAATTATAGTAAAACCTTATAAATCAAGGAAGATCTAGATACTTTAGATGTTTTTAGAAACCTTCTATGTCTATATAAACTTAACTTTCTTGAAGTTATACTATATTTCCCTCCGTATTTCAATAATAAAGCGAAAATACTTAGTTGTATTTACTAAAAGCCTATATTACTTTGGATTTAGATATAAATTAGCTTCCTTTAGCTATTTTAGAATTTAGGTAACTTTAGTCTTATAATGAGCCTATAACCTACAGCTATAGATAAAAATATTATTAAGATATTATTAGTTTAATTGTCAGAGTAATTGCATACTGTATGTAATCTTATTATATAGATGCAAATAGGTATTCTGGTAATTAGGTATTATTATTATTATATTATATAGTGTATAATATTATATAAGGCTCTAGATTTATAGTATAGTAATTACATACTAATTGCCAGGCTACTAGGCTATAGCTAACGCTAGATACTAGATATCTATAGCTAGTAGGCTATAGAGGATATACTACTATATATAGCAGTATATATAGTTACTATATACCCTACAGTATAATATAACCAATGCTAGTAACTTTTCCTTTTATTATATACTTTAGTGCCTATCTATTTATATAGAAAATAGTATTTTTTATAATTTATATCCTGTTACCTGAATAATATCTAAATATATATTTATCTATTTTACTTAAGTTACTTATTTCTTAATTTCAATAGTTATATAGTTTAAATTAATAAATCTCTTGAGGATATAGTTTAAAATATGGTTCGTGAAGATATTAGTAATATTATTCTTTCTATTAATCTAATATATCTTATAGAGCTTATAGTATTTATATAACTACCTTTATATTATAATATTCATTATTAAATTCTTCTTTTTAGTAATACTAAACTTTATAAGTTACTTATAAAGTAAATATAAGTTAGTATATATAATAGTAGGAATCTGAGGAAGTTTTTAATACTTAAGGATCTTCTTAAGTAATATAGCTATAATATAGGTAAAGTTTATACTAGCTACTATAATATAGATCTCTAAGGTAAATATACTTCTAGTAACTTTCTTACTTTTAGTAGATAAATAATATATAAAGTTACTATAGAGGTTAAACTAACTATTATTAGTTATAGTCTCTTAGCCTAGAATTATTATAAATTCCAGTTAAGATAAAAGGTTAGTATTATTAGTAGAGAAGCTATCAATAAAAGTGTAAAAGTATATTTTAGAGAGGTTAAATAATATAAAGTTAAGATTTTAGTTAAGATACCTTTTTTACCATTTAAGCTATTTATTAAATATAGTAATATTATCACTTAAGGATTATTACTTTTACGCTATATATCAGAGGTTAAATAAAGCCTCTAGTTAGTATATAAAGGTAGATATATATTATATATATATTATTTAATATATACTTTATTAAATACCTTAGGCATAATATATATATTAATAAGAGCTAGTCTTTACATTTAATATTTTTAGTATAAATAGTAATAATTACTATAAAGTAATAGGATACCTCTATTAAATATAAGAAATATAGTCTGTAAAAATATAATCTTCAGCTTCACCTTAAATAAACATTTTTAAAGCTTCTTATCTTCTTAGTAAGAGAATATTATATTAGAGAGGCTAAGAGTATTATTAATATATATATTAATAAGATTGAAAATATTATTTTGAGTATAGAAAATAAGAAGAAATAGATTATATATTAAAATCTCTATTTATAATATCTCCTTATATTATATAAAGTAAATTACCTACTAGTAGGTTCCAGTTTCAGTAAAACTATAAACTAATATAATAATAATTATTCTAAAATTAAGAGGATATTACTCTTTAAAGTATAAAGATAATATAGCTATAATATACCTTATAAGTTCTATTTTAGCTTAAATATACGCTTAAGTAATATTATAAAGTTATATTAATATATTTTCTTACTGGAGGAAAGTTAAAATTATAGCTAAAATTAATTACTAGCTACTTTATTAGATTCTTAGTAACTATATTAAAATCTCAAACTTACTATAATCTCTTAAACCTTAAATTATAAGTTTTAACTTCTTATATATCTTATTAATATTCTTATTCTTAATCTTATTAATAATATAAAACTTAAAATACTAATAAGTTTTATAGAGAAAAAAGTTATATTAAATACCTCTATAATATAATTATTAATATTACCTTTAATCTTCTTTTTAACTTACTTTTTAAATAGTAAGCTAGATATTATAATTATATTTTTATATAGAAGCTAAGTAAGAATATTAAATCTAACTACTTTTTAGCTATAAGATACACTATAGAATAAGGTTTTTAGCTGAACTCTAGAGGTAGTAAGCTAACTATATATTAATATATTATAAAATTTAAAGTTCTAGTTAAATTTAAGGTCTTTATAGTTAAAATAATAAGTTA